>BLSH010146470.1:678045-691850 GCA_018402905.1 Glandirana rugosa
ATTCCTTCTGTTCTGTTTGATTTCTGTACTACGGTCAGAGTAGCAAGTGACGTAAACCCTCTGACGTCGTGTCCTTACTCGACCCTCCCCCTTCTCTTCTTCTATAGTCTTCTTCCTACAATTTCTTCTTCATTTGAAGGTACGTAATAAACATGGATATCCATTCGGATATTAATCCGCATGGATATCCATGAGATTTATAGAGGATTTGCACGCGGTAAATCCTTTATAAATGACATATACGTCGGCTAATGCATTAACCGTGTACGCGAGACTTCCTTACCGGTGGGCACGGTCCTTCGGTGGGTGCCGTAGGTATGCTTGACTACTCAGTAGTTGACAGTTACCCGAATGTCGACTTATTATTAATTTTTTGGGGACAAGGTGCTTTGGGGTGGGGGGGGGGGGGGCAGAGGGCATGTGGCCATTTTTTTCTTTATTTTTTAACCAGGACTTTTTTTTAATTATTATTCAGCTGTAAGCCCATTGACAGTTGATGACTCATCAGTTCGTATGGATGCCGTGGGTGGCTTCCTGGCACGGGTGGCCATTCCTTCAGAGCGCATGTGCCAATTACGTAATCGGCTGCATATACAGTAAATATTTCCTAAATGGCGCACGTTTAGGAGATATTTAGAGTACCTATAGGTACGCCTAATTATAGGCTTACCTATAGGTACAAATAATGCATGGAAGTTTACTTCTTCTTTAACATCCTTCTTCTGATATCTTCTTCTCTTCCCCCTCCCAGCTCATTCCTGTGCTGCAGTCTCCCAAATGCAGTGAACGATGAGACTGGCATCATGTCTTTAGTTTGTCTTGTCTTCCTTAAGGCGGACCTGTCACAGTTAAAGTATGTACTGTCACCAGAGGGTTGTCTGGTGACAGTACTTAAGTAAGAAAAAAAAGTTAAAAAACATATATTTTATATATAATATATATATAAAACATATACATGCACACACATAACATACGGATGTGCATTACACTCAACACGTGGAAAAACGTTAGCTGCCTTCACACATTTAAACTCTGTGGTGGTTCATTTCATGCACATTAACACACACTGGGGGAGATTTACTAAAGGCAAATAGACTGTGTACTTTGTAATTGCAGCTGCACTCATTTTCCCCAGAACTTTGTAAATTTAGTAAAGCTCCATTGATTAACATCATGTGCATTGTGTTAATGCAGCCCATTCATTTCTGCCAATGCACCACAACATTCCAACGCACCCAAAAACACACATAACCTTTTTTTTAATGCAGCATGCTGCTACACACCACATGTACATTGTGATGCGCTGCATGATGGGTGCACTGCCAAACTACCATATACTATGCGTTGGCGCCCCAAAGCACTTAGAGGTATGCATTGATGTATGTTACACAATACAATGAAAAGTCTAAATAGGCCCCCAGGGGTTTAATTTAATTTGATGCCAAATAAAGAATGCAGTTATGCCCCTTTCACTTATGTCCAATGTGTTGCAGTGCTTTATCATATGCATATTACAGAGATGCAGTCACTTTGACTGTTTAGAGCTGTGTCTATGAAAAGAACCACGCTTACCACTGACCAACTAACACTTATCCCTCAAGCAATACCCTTCTGCATGTTATCTACTCCCAATTGAAATTGCTTGGTGTGACAAACGTGGGTATCAGATCGCTGCCCTCCTCACCAACCGGTGACCGAGGACCCCCCTGATCTAATACCACACTTGTCATGAACGTAACAATGCCACTCTCAGCTGCTTTCAGCACAAAGATTTGCCAGTTTGCAGGACCACCGTCTGAGTGTCAGCCACCTGTGAGTGATTGTTACCGGGCTAATTCAAACAATTAACCCTTTCTCTGCCACCACTTCTGGATACCAGCCAGAAGAGCTGTATGTTAGCAATACCAGTATTTCAGAATAACCACCTGTAACACACACTGTCAGCGCAGACAGGTATATTCAGATGCGTTATTTTAAAAATAGTAGTGCTCTTCAAAGGAACAGATTCGTAATAGTTGCATTAAGAGCTATTTGACACTTTTCAAAATAAGGTTTAATAATGAAAATGTCAAGTTTAAGGTGCAGTAAAATATTTACAGAAAAATAAAAGTACAAACTAATGAGACAAAATTACAGCGGCAAAGAACAGAATAAAAATACCTGCATTTGACATGTCCGTGCCTAATCAGTATTTCGAGGATGATTTTCTGGTTCTCTGATGTTTCATTGATGGTGATTGAGAACTGATAATTGATCTTGGCAATCCTTTTTCTCTGGATGACAAGGGGTGGAGCCATACCCCTCTGGCCATACTTATGAGAGGGTATTTTCTTAGACAATGTCCAAGGCGGGCCGTTGCGATATATGCTGCATAATCCACCCGTGGATTATGAAAATCATATCTTGTGATTGGGCTGCCCGGCAAACCTCACAGTAAGAAATTCAATCTCCGTCTCTACATGCATAAAGCTTTCAAATGACTCCAAACATGAGAGTGCTGAGACCTTCTAGGACCCTAGGAAGGGAATAGACTCATTCTATCCCTCCTTGGGTAACAAGGGGTGAATGTTTATACTTGAATTGTCTGGGCCGAAATTCTACATTCAAATATGTATGTTTTATCACTGTGGCATACTTATAACTGAAGTTATGACTGTATGTAAGTTTTTCTACCTTCTCATATTGTTCCAAAGTTACTGAAAAGGTCAGGATTGCTGGGGGTGATTTACAGTGTCGCACGTCCCACATTAGTTTGGGGTATGTTTGTTTAAGATAAACAATTACTTCAAGTAAAGACAACCACAGACAGATATCAATTCCTGGCTTGTCCAGATACCCCTTTGAAGTTGATCTGGCCAGAAAAGGAGGGGGGTGTAAATGAGGAGCTTTGTCCTATGTTCAAACTGCCATGTTAAAAGGAGATAAAAAAAACTTAGCAGCCATTTAAGTAGCTCCCCTTCCAAGATGGAGTCAGTCTTGCTTTGTGCGTGATATCATTACTTCGTGTGTGTCTCACGTGTGATATCATCACATCTCACCCCTGAGGTGGTTGCATGGGAGGGGAATGCGATTCCCATCCTGACACAATCCACTCCTACAGGCTCAGCTTGGCGGGACAGACCATCAGCATTCCCATGGGCGCTGCCTTTCTTGTGCTGGATGGTGAAATCATATTGCTGAAGGATTAAACTACAATGAAGTAGCTTGCCATTCTCCCCAGCAACACGATTTAGCCAGCTCAAGGGATTGTGATCGGTGATCACCGTGAAGTGCCTCCCATAGAGGTATTTCTGCAGCTTCTGGAGAGCCCACACGATTGCGAGACATTCTTTTTAAATCATGGCGTAGGCTACTTCCCTGGGAAGCAGCTTCTGGCTCAGGTAGAGGATGGAATGTTCCTCTCCGGTGTCATCCACTTGGCTCAGGACTGCACCCAACCCACAGGCAGAGGCATCAGTCTGCACTAAGAAACGGCGGGTGAAGGTGGGAGCCTGTAGCACAGGGGCACTGGCCAGTGCCTCCTTCAGGGCCTGAAATGCCCTCTCACATTCTGGTATCCAAGACACTACTTTGGGCAGTTTCTTCTTGGTTAGGTCAGTCAAAGGTTTTGCCAGGCTACTATAGTTACTTACAAATTTCCTATAGTAGCCAGCTGTCCCCAAGAATGACATAACCTGTTTCTTGGTTTGAGGGGTTGGCCAGGCCAGTATGGCCTCCACCTTCCCTGTCTTGGGTCTTAGAGTGCCTCCTCCCACCTGGTGTCCCAGGTACTGGACATCAGTCATGCCGATCTGACACTTGCAGGGCTTGACAGTCAGATTGGCAGCTGTCAGTTGGTCCAGGACTCGTGACAGGTGCACCAAGTGTTCCTCCCAGGTAGGGCTGAACACCGCAATATCGTCCAGGTAAGCCACGGCAAAGGTTTCCAGCCCTCCCAGTAAGTCATTTATGGCCCTTTGGAAGGCAGCTGGGGCGTTCTTCTTCCCAAACGGCATGACGGTAAATTCGAACAAGCCGAATGGGGTGATGCAGGCCAACTTTTCCCGTGCTTCAGGGGCCAGAGGAATTTGCCAGTACCCTCTGCTCAGATCTATGATCGTGATATAGTGGGCCGCCGCCAGCCTATTCAACAACTCATTGAACCGGGGCATGGGGTAGGCGTCTGCAGTGGTGATCACATTCAGCTTTCGGTAGTCCACACAGAACCTGGTCGTCTGATCCTTTTTAGGGACCAGGACCACTGGGGACGCCCAAGCACTGTGGGACCTCTGAATTACCCCCAGCTGCAGCATCTCCTCCACCTCCCTCTTCATGTCAGCTAGCACCTTCAGAGAGACATGATAGGCTGACTGTTTAATGGGGGGATGTGTCCCAATGTCCACCTGGTGGACAGCGAGGTCCGTCCACCTCGGTTTCCACGTAAACCGGCTCCCATGGACTGCCAGCACTTCCTTCAGCCCAGGTACCTGTGTGGGGGTAAGGTTGAGGTTTATCACGAGGTTGGAGTTGACCTCCCTGGTGTCAGCTAACAAGTCTAGGAGGGGGTCAGCCTCCTCAGGCTCCGGCCTGCTGCAGACTGGCATGGCATAGGCAGTGTGCTCATGATGGGCTTTAATCATGTTCACCTGGAAGGCCTTCTGTCATCTACTCCCTTCTCCCAACCGGACTAGGTATGTAACATCATTCAGACGCTGGGTAATTGGGTACGGGCCTTCCTATGCAGCCTGGACTTTGTTCTGCCACAAGGGGAGCAGAACATACACCAGCTGCCCAACGTTATATGCCCCCCTAGCATTGCGGTCATACCAATGTTTCTGCCTGGTCTGGGCCTGGGTCATGTTTACCCCCAAATCCCCACCAACGTCTCCATTTTATCCCGGGATCTCAGGATGTAATCCACAACAGAGACCTCTGGGTCGGCGATCTTGCCCTCCCAGGTCTCCAGGATTAGGTCCAGGGGTCCTCTAACCCTCCGTCCGTACAACAGCTCAAATGGCGAAAAGCCTGTGGACTCCTGGGGTACCTCTCTGTAAGTGAACAGCAGATGAGGCAGGTACCTTTCCCAGTCCTTACCCTGGGACTCCACAAATGTGTGCAGCATTTGTTTCAGGGTACCATTGAAACACTCGCACAAGCCATTCATTTGTGGATGGTAGGGACTGGCCATGATATGTGTCATCTGTATTTTCTGACAGAGAGTGTGCATCAAGTCAGACACAAACTGAGGGCCTTGATCGCTAATGAGCTCAGCCAGGAATCCCACTCTTGTGAAGATTCCCAGCAGAGCATCAGCGACCTTGTCTGCACGGAGGGAGGAGAGAGCCACCGCCTCTGGGTAACGTGTGGCATAGTCAACAACTGTCAGGATAAAACGTTTGCCTCAACTGCTGGGGATAGCTAGAGGTCCAACAATATCCACTGCCACCCTCTTAAAAGGTTCATCAATCACAGGCAAAGGTTTTAACAGAACCCTGTGTACATCTCCTACCTTGCCAACTCGCTGGCAGGTATCACAGGACCGACAGTAGTCAGCTATGTCTGTCAGCATGGTGTGCCAATAAAAGTTATGTACTAATCGCCCCTGGGTCTTAGTGATCCCCAAGTGACCTGCAAGGGGGATCACGTGGGCCACTTTTAAGAGCTGTCCCCTGAATTGGCTTGGGACCACCAGCTGCCTGCTTCCGAATTCAGCTTTGTTTTCCCATGCAGACAAACTCTCCCTGTAAATCTTTTGCTTGTCATTCACTGCAGGAGCGCTGTCAGCTAAACTCCTGAGCTGTGCCAGCGTTTGGTCTGTCTGCAGTGCTGCTTCAAAGGCTGAACCACAAGTCCCAGCCAGCAGTCCTGTGGCAAACGAGGACAGCTGCTGAGGCCCAACAGAGGTAGAACCCACTGGGTCAGAACACAGAGAGGGCCCAGAGACCTCCTCCTGCTGGTCGGCAACCCTAGCCTGTACCTCTACAGCCCTTGTAGCACTGCGAGTGACCACCAGCATGGGTAATACATTGTCATCATTATCAATATTCAACAGACATACATGTAACATCATTGGCACATACATCATTTACATACAACTGTGTCTCTTCTCCTTTCTCTGAAGAAGGAGAACCTTGCATTTCCACTTCCCCCTCCCCAGGTTGCCCAGATATCATACCCACATCTGCACACAGTACCTTAGGGAGTCCAGAGGTTTTTGAGGGGGTGTCCTCAGCAGGGGCATAGTAGGAGACAAGGGTCCCCAAGTCAGCACCCAGCAACACAGCAGTGGGAATCTCCTCAGAAACTCCCACCTCTCTCATGCCACTCCCAGCACCCCAATCAATGTACACATAGGCCCGGGGTATGCGGGAGCTGGTTCCCCCAACTCCAGTGAGGGTGAGGAACTTCTGTTTGTATGTCTGTTTATTTTATCACCTCCGGTCTGACCAAGGTGACTTCTGCTCCGGTGTCCCGGAGACCCGGTACAGTCCAGTGACCCATGATGACTGGCTGCAAGTTGGCATTGGGTCCTTGAGGTCTCCCAATGACGAACAGCATGGCAGAAGGGTTGCTGGCCGGGTGGCCAGATGATGTCATCTTCTTCTGCTCCAGGCACTGTGTTCGCAGATGGTCAGGCTTGCCACAGGTGTAACACCTGTGGTTATCAGTCACGGCGGGTTTGGCGCGAGGGACTGCAATTTCAGACCGCTGAGAGGCTTGGTTGGCCTGCAGAGGAGGGGTTGCCGCGTGTGATTTTCCCCCTTTCCAGCCATTCGGTGGAGCTTTGCTATGGTCCGATACCCGAGTACTGACAAAGGTATCGGCCAGGTCTGCTGTGGCTTTAGCAGAACCGGGCTTCCACTCTAGCACAAACTGTCTGACATCTGGAGGACAGATGTGCAGGAGCTGATCTTCAATCATGATATCTTCCAGGGCCTTAAAAGAAGTGGCTTTCAGGCCCCTAGTCCACTGTTGAAATGTGATACGTAAACGGCTTACCACATCCATATAAGAGTCCCCAGGCCCTTTTTGCAGGGACCTAAACCATTTTCGGTATACTTCAGGGGTCAGTCAATACTTCTGAATGATTGCTGCCTTCATGGCTTCATAATCCCCATCCTGCTCCACCGGCAGGTCCACATGCGCGTCCAGGGCCTTGCCTCATAGCCCTGGTGTCAGGTACCGAGCCCATTGTGCTGGGGGCAAATGGTACTGACGGCAAGTTTTTTCAAACGACAGTAGATACACATCAATGTCACTGTCCTTTTCCATGACTGGAAATTTAGCGCCTGGGCTTGCCGGTAGAGAGGTGTCCTTGTGCTCTAGGGATCCGAGGTTCTGATCCTGTTGGTGCTGCTGTTGGAGCCTTAACATCTCCAAATCGTGCCGACGATCAGCCTCCTTCTGCGCAGCCTCTCTCAGCCCGGCGTTCCTCTCTCTCAGCTGCAGCTTGGCGTTCCTCTCTCTCAGCTGCAGCCTGGTGTTCCAGAAACTGCAGGTACATCCCAGGATCCATTTCACTGATGCACTGGAGTGTTTCCTGCATTTGAGAGTCTCTGCTATTTGCAGGCAATCTTGGGCTAGTCTGCTCCTGCTGTGGCCCAGAAGGGACAATCAGTAGTATTCCAGTTTCAGTCCTTCTTTGCTCATCCTGTGAGCTTGTTGAGTCTGAACCACTTGGCTCTGGAGTATCGGGAAACCCTTCAGCTTCACGTTCCCCCGAGTTCAGGTCTGATCGGATATCATACTCCAGTAGGGGCTTTATCATGTCTTTACAAGTTTTGTTACTGACGACAAGGCCTCTTGTTGTACACTCAGTAGTCAGGTCATCTTTATTCACCTTCTTATACACTGATGGCCCTGACATTTTGCAAGCAGAAAACAGAAAGCAGAGATAGAAAGGAGCTGTAGTAGGAAAGGGTTGTTGCTGTATGTCTCTTTAAAACAAAAAAAAAATATGCACTAGCTTGTCTCTAAGGACTGTTTCCAAAAAGGTTACAATTCTTGAGTGCAGAGCTAATTCCTAACAATGCACTGAATGCTCTTAAGGCAAAACTATCCGACCGCTGCCAACAAGTATGTGACAAACGCGGGTATCAGATCGCTGCCCTCCTCACCGACCGGCGACCGAGGACCCCCCTGATCTAATACCGCACTTTTCATGAACGTAACAATGCCACTCTCAGCTGCTTTCAGCACAAAGATTTCCCAGTTTGTGGGACAACCATCTGAGTGTCAGCCACCTAAGAGCGATTGTTACCGGGCTAATTCAAGCAATTAGCCCTTTCTCTGCCACCACTACTGGATACCAGCCAGAAGACCCGTATGTTAGCAATACCAGTATTTCAGAATAACCTCCTGTAACACACACTGTCACCGCAGACAGTTATATTAGGTCAAGTTTAAGGTGCAGTAAAATATTTACAGAAAAATAAAACTACAAACTAATGAGACAAAATTACAGCGGCAAAGAACAGAATGAAAATACCTGCATTTGAAATGCCTAATCAGTATTTTGAAGATGATTTCCTGGTTCTCTGATGTTTTATTAATGGTAATTGAGAACTGACAATTGGTCTTGGCAATCCTTTTTCTCTGGATGACAAAGGGTGGAGCCATACCCCTCTGGCCATTCGTATGAGAGGGAGTTTTCTTAGACAATATCCAGGGCGGGCCATTGCGATATATGCTGCATAATCCACCCGTGGATTATGAAAATCATCTTTGTGATTGGGCTGCCCGGCAAACCTCACAGTAAGAAATTCAATCTCTGCATGCATAAAGCTTTCAAATGACTCCAAACATGAGAGTGCTGAGACCTTCTAGAACCCTAGGAAGGGAATAGACTCATTCTATCCCTCCTTGGGTAACAAGGGGTGAATGTTTATACTTGAATTATCCTGGCCGAAATTCTACATTCAAATATGTACGTTTTATCACTGTGACATACTTATAACAGAAGTTATGAATGTATGTAAGTTTTTCTACCTTCTCATGTTGTTCCAAAGTTACTGAAAAGGTCAGGATTGCTGGGGGTAATTTACGGTGTTGCATGTCCCACATCAGTTTGGGGTATGTTTGTTTAAGATAAACAATCACTTCAAGTAAAGACAACCACAGACAGATATCTCTTCCTGGCTTGTCCAGATGCCCCTTTGAAGTTGACCTGGCCAGAAAAGGAGGGGGGTGTAAATGAGGAGCTTTGTCCTACGTTCAAACTGCCATATTAAAAGAAGAGAACAAATAAACTTAGCAGCCATTTAAGTAGCTCCCCTTCCAAGATGGAGTCAGTCTTGCTTCGTGCGTGATATCATTACTTCGTGTGTGTCTCACGCGTAATATCATCACATTTGGTTCTAGCAGCCAATTACTAGGCCCAGGTACTGTCACATGGTGATTTGGTGATGTCCCCACTGGGCACAAACACCAGCCAACAGTGGGTATTTTGATGCTGACTGTGACGGAGGAAAGAGCAATGGGGATTGCTTGAAAGGTGAGTATCGGGGAGACCATTTTTACAGACACTGTTAGTTTGCCCTGAATGTGCATTTGGCAATGTCTCTTTAACATTATTATGTGTGTCAACGTTCATTGTGCTACAGCCCATTCCAACAGATTGCACCACTATGCACAGAAAATCAAACATGAATCCTTTTATCTAATCAGCATACCACAATGCACAGATGGTTCTCATTCATAATGAATGGCACTGCCATGCACCACACTGTTATCATGAAATGCCATGGATTGAAATAAACTGTGTGACCCACAACACGCTCGTGAAGCCAGGCTGGAGTTTTCTAGCATACGTCACTTATTTACACTTTTGCATAACTTTTTATACAAAATCACAATTTAAAATTAACAAATATTTGCTGTTTATTAACTTAACTTGGTTTTATCCCTCAGATTTAGTAAGCATTTGGGGGGTTATATTGTGTTTGTGTGTGATAACAATGATTTTATTTTTTGAAAGCATGTGCACAATAAAATCAACAGTACCGTAATTTAGGCCTACAGGTCCTGTGCTTTCAGAAAATATATGTTTGGGGGTATTTTACAAATTCTCAAACCTGTAAGTGAAAAGAGTGGAAAATGTCAAAAAAGTGAAAAATAGAATAAAGGGTCCAGCCACCTGAGGTGAAAAATGGAAGGCCCAGCAGTGAAATAGTTAACGTATAATTAAAGAAAAAAACCTATGCTTAATTCTAAATACAACGATTGAAGAAATTGCCCAGAGCAACATTATAAATTAGCAAAAATGTAGATAAGAAAAAAGAAATAGTGAAAAATAAATAGGCCCCTTGGAGTTACATCGTTTTGAAAATGATTTATTGTATTTTTCAAAGAAAATAAAAGGGTTTGTTTTAAATAATTAAAAAATCATTTCCAACTTCCATACAGTTTTTTTTTAATTTAGAGATATTTGCTGTTTGAGACCATTAATGAACAGCTAGTTTAAGATCATAAATGACCTACTCAATATACATTATTAAAGCTCAGGACAGAATGCCATTATGGCTCCCGCGCATATGACAAATAGAAAGACTTAAATAAAGTAGTTTACTTGTTCATTTGTCAGCTCATATATTATGCATGTTCGATTTTCTCAGCAGGACCCGCAAACTGTGGGAGAAGTTCAAGAATTCAATAAAATTAGCTTAAAATCGTTAGCTGTAAATTAGACATTCATTTAGGCTAATTCTGTTATCAATGTTGGTCTGCCTCCCTTTGGCATGGTTTTGTCGGAGCTTGTTTGATAAATTAATTTTATTTCCTGGGAGATATAAAATGTCTAAAAAATTCATTTTTGGAGTTAAATGCCAGATACTCAAACTCTAATACTAATAAAACAAAATACTCATTTTAAAAGCTGAGAGGAAGCTAATGAATCCCCAGTAAAATAATATCTTTTGTTCAAGGGTGGTGCAATTAAAATGTACTTTTATTAAGCTTCCATCAGTCCTCTCTGCATAGATTACTAAAACTTTTTACTTTACTTTCTTTAAGTCATATCTTTAATTTCCTAATGAAACATGCCTCTTTTGGTGAAACCACCAAGCTTAATGAATTTAAATTATATATATATATATATATATATATATATATATATATATATATATATATATACAGTATATCACAAAAGTGAGTACACCCCTCACATTTTTGTAAATATTTTATTATAACTTTTCATGTGACAACACTGAAGAAATGACACTTTTCTACAATGTAAAGTAGTGAGTGTACAGCTTGTATAACAGTGTAAGTTTTCTGTCCACTCAAAATAACTCAAAACACAGCCATTAATGTCTAAACTGCTGGCAACAAAAGTGAGTACACCCCTAAGTGAAATGGTCCAAATTGAGCCCAAAGTGTCAATATTTTGTGTGGCCACCAGTATTTTCTAGCACTGCCTTAACCCTCATGGGCATGGAGTTCACCAGAGCTTCACAGGTTGCCACTGGAGTCCTCTTCCACTCCTCCATGATGACATCACAGAGCTGGTGGATGTTAGAGACCTTGCACTCCTCCACCTTCCGTTTGAGGATGTCACACAGATGCTCAATTGGGTTTAGGTCTGGAGACATGCTTGGCCAGTCCATCACCTTTACCCTCAGCTTCTTTAGCAAGGCAGTGATCATCTTAGAGGTGTGTTTGGGATTGTTATCATGTTGGAATACTGCCCCATGGCCCAGTCTCTGAAGGGAGGGGATCATGCTCTGCTTCAGTATGTCACAGTACATGTTGGCATTCATTGTTCCCTCAATGAACTGTAGCTCCCCAATGCCAGCAGCGCTCATGCAGCCCCAGAGCATGACAATCCCACCACCATGCTTGACTGTAGGCAAGATGCACTTTTCTTTGTATTCCTCACCTGGTTGCTGCCACACATGCTTGACACCATCTGAACCAGATAAGTTTATCTTGGTCTTATCAGACCACATGACATGGTTCCAGTAATCCATGTCCTTAGTCTGCTTGTCTTCAGCAAACTGTTTGCGGAGTTTCTTGTGTATCATCTTTAGAAGAGGCTTCCTTCTGGGACGACAGCCATCCAGGCCAATTTGATGCAGTGTGTGGTGTATAGTCTGAGCACTTACAGGCTGACCCCCCACCCCTTCAACCTCTGCAGCAATGCTGGCAGCACTCATACATCTATTTTGTAAAGAGAACCTCTGGATATGACGTTGAGCACGTGCACTCAACTTCTTTGGATGACCATGGCGAGGCCTGTTCTGAGTGGAACCTGTCCTGTTAAACCGCTGTATGGTCTTGGCCACCAAGCTGCAGCTGAGTTTCAGGTTCTGGCAATCTTCTTATAGCCTAGGCCATCTTTATGTAGAGGAACAATTCTTATTTTTCAGATCCTCAGGGAGTTATTTTCCATTTTGTGCCATGTTGAACTTCCAGTGACCAGTATGAGAGAGTGAGAGTAATAACAACAATTTTAACACACCTGCTCCCCATTCATACCTGTAACCTTGTAACACTAATGAGTCACATGACACCGGGGAGGGAAAATGGCTAATTGGCCCCAATTTGGACATTTTCCCTTAGGGGTGTACTCACTTTTGTTGCCAGCAATTTAGACATTAATGGCTGTGTGTTAAGTTATTATGAGGTGACAGCAAATTTACACTGTTGTACAAGCTGTACTCTCACTACTTTATATTGTAGCAAAGTATCATTTCTTCAGTGTTGTCACATGAAAAGATATAATACAATATTTACAAAAATGTGAGGGGTGTACTCACTTTTGTGAGATACTGGATATAAATATATATATATATATAAAACAATAAAAATGAATCCAAAACTAAATTTAAGGCTTGTTGTGCTTTTCTCTCTATAAATTTTTGACATTTTCACCAAAATTTGGCAGCAGAATCTGGACGACAGGCAGTTAGAAACTTTGAATGCCCAGTATTAAGGTGGCAAAGTGGGATACCGCAGCCAATCTTGTCATACAGTGGAACAGAGTGACAATCAGATTCCACATTCGGCTCATACAACCTACTCTGCACTGTATCTTCACAACTAGTGCTGGGTGACTAGTTCGGCCTGAACATGAGTTTGGGTCGAACATTGCCTGTTCGCTCCATTTGGGGAACACCCGAATTTGCAAGGTGTTCAGCGGGTGGTTGCCCCGCCGAACTCCCCAAAACGCACTGCGCACTGCACAGTACATCCTGCACCCTGATTGGAAAAAGCTTTGCCCATTCAGGGTGCAGTAAAAGCTGGTTGTTAACCACTTGCCGACCGCCAACCGCAGGTTGACGGCGACAAGGTGGTTCGTTATCGCAAATCGCCGTCATACGACGGCGGCTGCGATAACGCGCACTGTGAGCGCGCGCGCGCCGCCGGAGGCGCACCCTCGCGCTCACTGTGTTTGGGGAGGGCCAGGGAGCGGGTGCGGCGGCTTCGATTGCCGCCAGCTACCCGCGATGGCCCCCCCGGAGCGAGTGAGCGGAGGTCCGTGTATGTAAACACGGACCTCCGCTCTGTGTGAGGGGGAAGGGCTGTGATCACAGCCTTCCTTTACGTGAAGGCTGTGATAACTTCCCTTCCCCTGTTAGGGCATCCCCCATACAGTTAGAACACGCCCAGGGAACATAGTTAACCCTTAGCGCGCCCCCTGCAGGTTAACCCCTTCACTGCCAATGGCATTTACACAGTAATCAGGGCATTTTTATAGCACTGATCGCTGTATAAATGCCAATGGTCCCAAAAAAGTGTCAAAATGGTCCGACATGTCCGCCGCAATATCGCAGTACCGCTAAAAATCGCAGATCGCCGCCATTTTTAGTAAAAAATTAAAAAAAAAT
>BLSH010146470.1:691860-703728 GCA_018402905.1 Glandirana rugosa
CCGTGGTATCGAACATCTGAGATATTGAAAGTGTGTCTGCAGACCAATTTTCAGCTTTCAGTGCTCTCACATTTTGAATGTCAATTACTCAGTCATGCAACACTGTACCCAAACAAAATTTGTATCATTTTTTTCACACAAATAGAGCTTTCTTTTGGTGGTATTTAATCACCTCTGAGGTTTCTTTATTTTTTGTGACATAAGTGAAAAAGAGCAAAATGTTTCTATGTTTCTAGTTTATATGATAACATTTTGCAAATAAGTCATTTTTGTTCATACATTTGGGCCAAAACCTTTACTGCTACCTATCTTTGCTGAAAATAACCCAAATAAGTGTATATTATTTGGTCTGTGTGAAAGTTATAGAGTCTACAAGCTATGGTGCCAATCATTGAAAATTGATCACACCTGATGCACTGACAGCCTATCTCATTTCTTGAGGCCCTGAAATTTCAGGAAAGTACAAATACCCCCCAAATTACCCTTTTTTGAAAAGTAGATAGTCCGAGGTATTTAGTAAAAGGCACGGCAAGTTTTTTGAAGGTGTCATTTTTTTCCCACAATTCTTGGGAAAATTAAGAAATTATTTATTTATTTTTTTACACAAAATTGGCATAACAAGTAGTTATTTCTCACACACAGCATATGCATACTTCCAACTACACCCCAAAATACATTCTGCTACTCCTCCCGAGTATGGTGATACCACAGGTGTGAGACTTTTTGTGAGACTTTTTGTGAGACTTTTTCACACCCTGGCCGAACATGCAGAGAGCACCGTCAGGCTTTCTAGGGGCAGAAATTTCACATCTAATTTCCTAATGACCCATTACACTTTTGAAGGCCCTGGAGCACCAGGACAATGGAATTACCCACAAAACGACCCCATTTTGGAAAGCAAACACCCCAACATATATTTTATGAGGCATTATGAGTCTTTTGAAAGGTTCATGTTTTTTCCACAAGTCTTTTGAAAAACGTGGAAAGAAATTTTTTTTACACAAAGTTGTCAATTTATATGATATTTCTAACACAGAGCATGCACATAGCGAAAATTACACCCCAAAATACATTCTGCTATTCGTCCTGAGTATGGCGATACCACATGTGTGAGACTTTTACACAGCCTGGCCACATAGAGAGGTCCAACATTGAAGTAGTACCTTCAGGCGGTCTAGGAGCATAAATTACAAATCAAATTTCATTCCTACCTATCACACTTTTGAAGGTCCTGGAGCACCAGGACAATGGAATTACCCACAAGATGACCCCATTTTGGAAAACAAACACCCCAATGTATATTTTATAAAGCATGGGCTGCAGATAGGTAATTGAGTACTCTTATGGGCTGCAGATAGGTACTTGGGTACTCTGATGGGCTGGTAAAAGGTACTCGGGTACTCTGATGGGCTGGTGACAGGTATTCAGGTACTCAGATGGTCTGTTGACAGGTACTTGGGTACCTAAACTGAGGAAGAAATTAGTTGGTTTACATTTTTTTGGATATTTATTATGACAAAAAGTTAAAATATTGTTTTTCTTTTCAAAGTTGTCGTTCTTTTTTCATTTATAGCGCAAAAAATCAAAACTGCAGAGGTGATCAAATACCACCAAAAGAAAGCTCTATTTGTGGGGAAAAAAGGACATCAATTTTTTTTTGGGTACAATGTTGCATGACCGCGCAATTATCAGTTAAAGCGACACAGTGCCGAAATTTTATTCTTTCTTTTTTTTTTAAATAGCCACAAGTCAATATAACTGCAAGTCCATTTAAATGTCATTTGACTCATTTGTTTTCTTTAGAAATGAAATTTTTGCTGAAACATGTTCTCTACATGCTACAGATGCGACACTTTACAGACAGACTAAGGGCACCCCCCAGTCACTATATTTAAAGGATTTTTTTATTTTTATTGTTGAACTTCAAGCATCATTAAAATCACTGCTCCTGAAAAAACTATTGTTTTTAAAAAACATTTTGTCCTCCAGGGCAGTACCCGGACCCCCATACTCCTTTTATGGCCAATTATTTGCATATAAGCCTTCAAAATAGGTGATTCTGATTTCTCATGTTCAGTTCCCATATACTTCAATGGAGTCTGCTGTGCAGGGCAGAACTTTTCCCCTGTCCAGGAGTTCTGCTGCGAACCAAACAGGGGGGTGTTCGGTCCATCTCTATTCTCAACATCCAATACAGAATTGTCCCAATAGATGGTGTGACAGGGGGATGCATATGTCCTATAGTCAGAGGGGAGCCAAGTGAACCCTATAGTGCAACCCTTCCATTCTGATTCTGATTTTCAGGACCTATGCTGCTGATTTGCTTACCTGTGACCTTGTGAACTTTTTATATATAAACCTGACTTGGGGTTTGCAGTGGTTTTCCAGAGATGATGTTAATTGATGAATTAACTCAGATAAAAGTGCTCTGGTGTACTTAGGTTTTGTAAATTCTGTTATCTTTGATCTTGTTGTATTATAAAATGTTCAAAATTACCACACTCTACTGGTGCCAAGAGAAATCTGGTTGTCCTTCCAGGCTCTATATATATCCAAAGGCCATATAGGCATGGAAAATAAAAACACAAAAAGGAAGGCACTAGATATCTTGCACATTTGTTTGGTGAATCAAATAGTTTCAATCTGATCTTACTTCATTCAGTCATGTCATAGACTGCATATTAATAAGGAAAGCATGATTGACAGGTGACAGGCGAGATCAGAAGGGGTAAAGTTTGGTTACCCACACATGCATGCAGACCATTTTGACCCATCTTTTTTGTATCCCACTGTATACACCCCTGCACGCCATTATGCACCTCTCCTCTGTCTTCTTTACATTCTCACTGTGTAATAATGCCCAGTTTGCATCTCATTATGCAATCCTCTATAATTTATGTCCAGTTGTGCACCACTGCCCCCTCTTCACCCCACTATCCATTCCTTTGTCTACTTTACATAACCATTTTGCACCTCTGCATCTGATTTTCACCCCCTTGTGCTCTTATGCCTACCATTGTACACATTTCATTTGCACTACAGCACACTATGAACTCTGTCTGCTTTGTACTTTTTTTGTGCACTTGTCCCTGTCCCCACTATGAAATTATGTGTCTGTTTTCAACCCTATTATCTGCTCTTGTGTAAATCCTGAACCCTAACATGCACTTCTCTGGCTGCTTTCCATCCAAACTATGTCTGCTGTCCACCTTACACATTTACACTTCCATTATGCACCGCTTTGTCTGCCCTGCAGCCCACTACAATCTTTTCTGTGGAGACTATTCTTTTGCCATGTATGACCCTAAAAAATAAATACTATCCAGTACCCTGCTGAATGAGAAGGTCACCCCACATTATTCTGAAGTGGTAATTTTTTTCTGGGGAACTATTTGTCCCCAATATGCAGAAGTGCAGCAAGTCTCTGCATGCTATTAGACCAGTCCAGCAAGAGTAATACTTAAAACATTCAGATGAAGAGGGAAGGGGGAAATGAGCAACAGAGCAAATACCTGAAATACAGGCTCAATTTTTTCTAGTGGAGTGTTTTCTTTTTAGAAACAGAAATAATGACAGGATATAACAGACAACAATAAGGATTTATAACTTATAGAAACACTGATATTTCACAATCCAAATGAAAGGAAAAGTACAAAACAAAAAAACAAAAATGGGTAAAATATGTCTACTGCAACCTTGAATTTGACTGCACAAAATATGTTTGTGTTAGTAGTTACCAAGGTTCATCCTTTGTCAGCAGCTGTATGCGAAAAATGAGAACATTTGCAGTGCTTTTAGTAAATTTTAATCACCATCTTTCTTAAATTTGCCTTTCCTGCATTTTTCCTCTTTCTTTTCTTGTAACAAATTGGGATTTATTTCAGCTTCTGTTGAAAAAAAGAAAGTGACTTTACAAGGAAAAATGGATTGTAGAACAAATGGGTTATAGAGTGTTATTTATCAGGGGCCTTATTTTTAGTTATATATAGGCACCTATAAACTCATGTCATGTATGATACCCTGAAGTGTCAATAAACCAAAAAAGTAAAAATGAAAGCCTATTCTTGTAAAACAACTGTCAATGCGTCAACGCACAGCTGTGGAGGAAATCCCGTAACTGGCTACTGGAGGGAAATGCTGAAGAAAAAGCTGAAGCAACATCACCAGGAAATGCAATCTGCTCTGACTTCTTCTTGTCCCCAACCTGTTAGATGTTTCTGGGGTGAAAGTAAAAAAAAAAAAGGAATGTGACCCAATAACGAATGTATTTATTGGTTTTTATTAAAAGCATTTCCTATATAAATTGTTGGCTGGTGGTGTGACCTATCATTTAAATGTGGGAGAATTATTTGAGTTTACATCCATGTTAAGTTCTATACATATTTGCTGCTCTTCCAATGGCTGTCTAACACAAAGCTCTTTAATCCCTACATAATACATTATTTGGCACTATCAAAAATGAATGCATTACAAAAAAAAGGACTGGCGGCCCCCCATTTATTGCATTACCACCTGCAACATTTAATCAGATTGACATCCAGACATTTCCAAGCCTAGTGGGTAGAAATGGAATTTGCATTAACACCTACTTAGAATTGAGTCTTTTGGGAACAAATTCATCTTTCAGTGACTTTGTGAAAGAGAGCCATATTCAGGTTTAACCTTCATTTCAGTACTTTTCACCTTGTACTATTAATCTCAAATCCCCAGATCTCTGCCAGTAAATCCTCTAATCGTGCACATCTTTAAAAATCCGAGAGTTGTTATTTATTACATATTAGATGTACCCTCTGGAAAACTGTTTCCATGTCATGTGTGACATTCTCCAGTCTTTCCCAGGACTTTTGGTTTTGAAAGCTTGTATATTTTGCTGGCACGAGAGGCATGACATCTTCTATGTTAAGCCTTTTGAATAGAATAACTGTGGATGATTTTAAGAAGCTTGACAATTCAGTCAGTAATAACACTGGAGGCTACATGGGAAAATACAAGGAAAACCTCAATTTGTACCATTGTAAAAAACGATACAAAATATGAGTGTGCTAGTAAAATAAATTTTGGAAACCTAATCTTCTGTTTCTATGGAACTATCCTCATTGTTGACATCAATGTGGATCAAAACAATTACCACCAAAAATACTAGCAAACCAAAGGCAAAATAAAAGGCAGTAGCAGCCTTATGGGCTATAGTGACAGTGAGTCTACTTATACCTAAAGTGTTTGTGTTCTCATTATTTGGTTGTTGTTGTTATTACTAATAGCATTAAGAGCTCTTGTATAGAGTTTGGATTTATGCTTCCTTATGAAGAATTGCTCATTGAAGAAAATTAATTTCTACTTATAGAATTTTTTTTACTTCCAGGCCTTCAAGAGGGAGTTAAAAGCTAAGGAACCTGTTATCATGAGTGCACTTGATACTGTGCGAATATTCATCACAGATCACCCTTTTGAGGGACTCGAGAAGCTGTACCATGAGCCAAGAGGTAATTGAATTGAACATAACCCTGTAATCACATATTGACAAAAGGATCATCACGTCTTAGAGTTTCATGAATTTTCACAAATGCTATCTCTAAATGTAAAGAAACAGCTTAAAAATCGCCAAACAAATGCGTAAATAAAGTTCTACAGATTAGAATCCAATTACTAGCTGTATGCTTATGTATGTAAGACATGTTTCCTATTTACTGTTAGCCTTGGAATTCTAACATTTATTATTCCATTATATTATTACATCACAAAACATTCTCTTTAGAGATTTTGCTGTTTTAATTCATTATACAGCATATCTAGCGATATCAAAGTAGGTTAGCTTGATTTCCAAAGAGACAAAAAAAAAGCAGAATTTGCATCTAAAATGGCTGACCTCATATAACCCCATTTTATGTTGAAAAAATATGTGTTTATGGTCTCATTCATTTTACCGCTTTTATATGAACACATTTTGTAAAGGTTCATACCTCTGTGTCACCATTTCTTCACCCAAGCAGGCTCCCTGATTTCAATTACAACACTTGTTTAGCCAGTAAGTTTCAGCACTTCTAGTTAGTGTCAAGTGCTAGTACATCCTCTTCTGCTTCTCACATAATCTTATTAGCCAATATCTGACCAATAGAAACATGCCAGGAATGGACCAATAGAAATATGCAATAGATGGGGGAGGGTTGCTTGTGCATGGCATCTTGCAACAATACCAGAGATGTTGAAACATAGCAGCTACAGCAGCCCTGGACTCAGGGCTTCTGGGCTGCAGAGAAATGCACCTAAACATACAGTATGTGCTGGCAATACTGGGTGCCTGTATTACAGTGTTGGAACTGCCATTATTGTTTGGTTAGAGAGTGGTGTTCTTTTACATGGGATTGCATTACATGCTGGCTAGGAACATATAAAAGTGAATGGTAACACACAAGGCCCCCAAGTTACCAGAAAGGATAATTTAAAGAAAATGATTTCTGAATATTAAGGATATATAAGAAGTTGCCTGACTTAGCCTAAGCTTCCAATATAAATAAAATATTACTTCTGGGTGGACTAGCTCTTTAACCATTATTAAAGGAGTTGTAAATGCAGGGTTTTTATATTAATGCTTTCTATGCAAAAAAAAACTGTGTGTAGCAGCTTCCCCAGCACCCTCTAATCACTTACCTGAGCTCCTTCTCTCTCCAGTGATGTCCGTGAATGTCTATGCCATCCGGGACACTCTTCCTGATTGGCTGAGACACAACAGCTATTGGCTCCCAAGGCTGTCAATCAAAGTCAGTCAGCCAATCAGGGGAGAGAGGGGGCAGGGCCAGTTCGGGGCTCAGTGTCTGAATGGATACACAGACCTCTGATTTGGCTCGGGTACCCCCATAGAAAGCTGCTAGCTGTGGGGGTACTCGATAGGAGGGAGGGGCCAGGAGCAGCAAAGGGGGGCCCCAAGAAGAGGAGGATCTGAGCTGCTGTGTGCAAAACCAACTGCACAGAGATGGTAAGTATAACATGTTTGGTATTAAAAAAAAAAAAAAAAACTAGACTTTACAATCACCTTAAATGAATACATAGCATAAATATCTACACACATTACAAAAAATGTAATATGTTGCAGCTTACCAATTATTAGATGTGTGGGCTTCTTTTTTTAGGCTTTTCCCTCTGTAATCTGGCCAACAACACACCTCCTGTATTAGAGTTCCCCCACAGGAGCACAGGGGGCATATTTGGACAACAGTATTGTTAGCATTGTGGGGGGGGAGTTAGATATATTAGCAGATTTAAATTCACTTACAAATTGAAGCTGATCTCTGGCTAATACTTTATAAGCAGTTGCAGCAAACAGTTTTATTTTTCTTTTGGGATACATAAATAAATAAAAACTGATCATTTTAAGCTTTTTATTATTTTTCCATTCCCTCTCTATTTCCATTTCATTTCCTCTTCCCAGTTCCATCAATTTTGGTCAAACCATTCATCCTTTGCTAAGGAACGTTCCCTCATGGGCCAAAATAAGAATTGATCCATCAAAAATAAGACAGCTGAAGGGAACTTTATTTTTGCTGTCTATGAAAGAATTGAGTATTGTCCATGATACTTTTTTTATTTGCAATAACATACAATTTTTCAGGACAAGCTTTCGGGGTATGTCTCCTTCTTCAAGGTCCTAGCAATTCTTGAGGACTGCTGGGGCCTTGAATAAGGGGACATACCCCGGAAGCTTGTCCTAAAAAATTGTATGTTAGTGCAAATAAAAAAAGTATCATGAACAGTACTCAATTGTTAATGTCGCAAGTGCACTAATATGGCTACAGTCACCTCAAGCTGTCTATGAGAAAGGTCTAATGCTGTCTATAAATAGGTGTTGAAATAGTTAAACTGATTTTTTTGTTCCAACTGTAATAACTGTAATTTAAAAAAAAAAAGTTTTCATAATATTTCAGCATTGTTGTTTTTTACAATTAGTATATTAAAAAAAAAGTATATTTGAGGTCATGGAGCCATAGTTGTAGGGTTGATACTGTAAGAAAGCAGCGGTTTCCCCAGAAATTATTTTATAGTGTTGGTAACTTTTCCATATCATAATTTGTTTGCTTTCCTTTTCCAAACTGTTGTAGAAACTTGAGAAGCAATGTGATAGTCTGCTAGTGGAGGCAGACTATCACATTACTTGGTTACCAGTAGGCCTTTTCAGTTTTATACTCATATTCTGCTTCTTGATATTAGCTGCTTCTGAAATCACAGCCAATGCTACTGAATCAGGCATTTGACAGCATGTTCTCCCTTTCCTGTCATATACTATGCAGTGTTGAGGAGGGCTTACTTTGCTCACATACTGCCAACAATCTATAATTAATTGTTGACACCAGTGATTTCTGAAAAGAAAAAAAAACATAAATGTGCAACACAGTACTTGGCAGGTGCTTAACAGCAATATGCCAGGATCTCAAAATGTTTTCTAGCATATGCTCAGAAACTTTCTGTCTTCATGCAATATGAATTGTTTCACATGGTGATTACCACCCATCCATTATGTATCCATTATGCCACAACCAATAATTAACAACATGCCAATCTGTTTTATCTGTGTGTGGTCTATGGCTAACGAAGTAAAACAAAATAAGCTGCACGCCCTAATAGAGGGTTACAATACCTCCACAGGGGTCAAAATATCTGCATAATATTATTAACAGAAAATTATAGCTAATCTACAGGTTAGATTATGAAAAATACAAATCTTTCGGAGTGCTGAGGGAACATTTCTTTATGTGCTTTGCATTTTTGTTTTTCGCCTATGACCTGTATGGTTATAATCTTTAATTACGACACAGTCTTAAAGATAAGTATACTAATTACTAATATATTATGAACGTTCAGTCAATTGTTACTGGCTTATAAACAGAATTATAACTGGCAGAATCATAATACACTTAAAGTTCCGCTCACATATCCATTTTTCTTTTGTGTGGCTTTTGTTTTCTTGATACCACACCTTATCTAGCTTATACCTTTAGATCTATCTCGATTCAGAATGATGCATAACATGCTTCATTTAGCCTGCTCTGTAAGTAGTAGTAGTTCACTATTATAAGTGCTATTATAGCCCCATCAGTGTTATTTTATCAACCCTTATGATAAAGTCAATGTAAATGTCAATTCACAAAAATTACCACACAGGTTATCGCTGCTAATACAATGTTAGCTTCAGGCTGTGAGCTTCAATGGATGTTTATGCAGGAGAGCAGGATAAAGAGCTGTTTGAGGTAGTGATAAAATAACATTTTATGAGATAAAGTAATGATTTATGATAAAATAGGCTTTAACTGTTAAATGCTCATTTTACATGGGGGAGTAAAGATTGCACACCTAAGCAACATTTATGTTTGTGATTTGAACATTTTAGAAGAAAAACTAGGTAGTGGTTTGGATTCCATTTACCTGGGAGCAGAGCTGCTTTTTCTGTCCCAAGGATAGTTTGTTATTGATAATGGAGTGGAAATATGAAATGAGGACACATTTATAGTCCTCAAATGGCAACATGGCATTCGCCAGAAACATTGTTATGATCTAAAATATTCAAGGGAATTCATAAAGAGTGTCCAAGATACTCTTTTAAATTCCAACATGCCTCCACATGACTGTCACGCTTACCCCTAACGCAGGTGGTCAGACACTATAACTAGCTACTGTGTTCTTTACCTATAGCAGCCCCCTTTCCCATAAGATAAGCAGACTTACTGGTACTCAGTTGCCTCCAGGACTTATATACAATGATATAGTGTCTGGCTACCACGTCAGGGCAGGCACGAAGTGAGCAAAGCAAACAGGTACTTGCAGTTTGCAGACAGGCAGAGTGGTTCAATGACAGTTCAGGTAAAAGGCAAGCAGAGTTCAGAGAATAGTCATTATCCAGCCCAAAGTCATACACAGGGAAATCCAATCTGCAGAGCAGACAAATAGGGAGCTTGGAAAATGAGTTACAAATGCAATATCATAAGCATGAGACTGAAGGTTAGGCTGACTTAAATCAGATTTGGTCTCCACCCAGAGTCCGGACACAATCAATCGCCTTGCAGGTGGACAGACAGACAAGGAGAATGCCATAGCCAAAATCAGGATGCTGAAGCCAGCAGCTATGACGGAGCAGGAGTGCATATGCTCCTGACAATGACAATCGTCGATGCTGTAGACATAGGAGTCGATTTACTAAAACTGGAGAGTGCAAAATGAGGAGTACCTGTGCATGGTAGCCAATCAGCTTCTAACTTCAGCTTGTTTAATTAATCTTTGACAATAAAACCTGGAAGCTGATTCATTTCTATGCAAAGCTGCACCAGATTTTGCACCCTCCAGTGTTAGTAAATCAACCCCATAGTCGTGTACCTGTTACATGAATCTGGGGTATTCAGCACATGTGGAGGTATACTAAAGACAAAAGGAAAATAATGACAATCTGTGCTTCCTCATGACACTGTACCTGCCATACAGACAGCGAAGTGGTAGGGAGCTTTGAAGCTGGGTGGGTGGAGCCACATCACTTCCACATCAGGTCTAATCCCCTTGTGATTGACAGCAGTGGGTGTGTCCTTAGCCAACAGACAGCCTGATATTGGCTATAGAATCTGTCTACTGCTGTTGATCAGTTTCCCCATCGGGCTCTACCCACTGAGTGACACTGGTTGTTAGGAGGTTGTCAGCTGTGAAACTGATAGTGCCCCAAACAACCATTACTAGTTGGGCAGGGGAGGAGGTAGCTGCGGAAAACATGCCTATTTGCCACACATCATATAGAAACAGGCACTCTGCTTGTCTCTGTAGGCCAAGTTCAAGTTGGTCGTAATTGCTTCCAGTTTTCTTATTTATGAACTGGAGATATTTATTTTTTTAATTTGGTGCACTAAGGACTACCTGAATCTGCAGCACGTGTTGCTAAAGCTACCAAGACCAACAGCAGGGACTTTGGAATCTGGAACTGGCCATTTTTTTTAGGGACTTATTGAATTCCCCTGTTTATATATTAGGAGATTAGTATGTGTTTTCTTGTCTGGTATGGGTTTTTTGTATAACACAATAGGTTATGATCACTGGGTCCAGTTAGGTTGGCACAAGTATAGTATAAGACTAGCAAATTGAGATTCAGACTTATACTTATGTGATGCCTGGGATACTTTCTCCTGGTCCAACTATTAGTAAAAGTAGAGAAGTGAGTTTTCATTACTGGGGTTGCATATTAAAAACAAAGATACCAATGTACAAAAGGTCGTAATTCAGGATAATCATTTAGTACATTCAGAAATTATCTGTAGTGATCTAACTGCAATAAATGTACATCTGCTTGGTTGTTATAGGCTATTGCACTTTGTACAACTTCACTGATCTTTACACTGCTGTTTTAAATAAACTGTTATATTATGTTATACAGTTGAATGTATTTAGCTGCAGTTAACAGTGTATCTGCGCAATTGTTAAAAGTTATGTTTTCTGTGTGTTTTGCTCTTCCTAACAGTCCCTTAACCTCAAGCTTGGCATAGACTGAACAGTCTTTTGTGCTATTCATTATAACATAATACAGTTGGTCTTTCTCCAAAGGATCACATCACTGCATATAGATGCACTTGTCTGTCCCTGCAAACTCAAATTATTTTTTATAACTTGTTTTCCAGACTGAAAGATTTCAGAACTAATATTCAGACATAATTAAATGTCACAGGCTCAGAAGCAACATTTCAGCTGGAGTCCCCAAAGGTCTCATACAAAAAACATAATTTGTCTTATTCAGACCCTTAAAATGAACATGTACTTTACTCTAAAAAAAGTGCTGCCTAGGAACATGCAAATGACAGACTTTTTAATGAAAAATCTTTTCAGTTTACCCCTGTTCCCTGACAATCC
>BLSH010146470.1:704610-727529 GCA_018402905.1 Glandirana rugosa
CAATGAATCACTGATACACCTTTGGGTACATGTCTATTCCTCTCCTTTATTTAAGGTTTATCACTTTCAGTAGAGTTTGAGAAGGACGACTCACGTGTGTATATACGTCCGAGTGTCTTCACCCAGAATTAGGTACTCCGAAATATATACGTATGAACACAAACACACCTGTCGCACGACGAGTCGTGTCCTAGTGTATGATTGATAGTCCTTGACCAACCGGGTCAAAGGCTAGTGGACTAGTGACACTATCGGAGGTTAACCAATAGTGTCTTTAGTCAATGACATGTTTGGGGCACAAAAAGAGAGCAGAAACTCTTTTCTCGTACATTGCGGGTGGGCGGGCGACAAGTGGATACACACAATTTCTTGTTTACTCTTTTCTCAAAGACGAGAGAAAAACACGGGGTTTGTACAGTAACTGATTTCTGTGATAACCAATTGGAGGCTATCACAGTGATCAGGTGATCGGAAACTGGGCCAACCAGTTCCTGATAGTTAGTATGTGATCCTGTGCTGAGCAGCACGCTGTCCACACAAACACAAGTATGCATATATAAAGCCTCATGGATTAAGACCCACTTCTGTGAGCCTGCATATATGTGTGCACTCAGCAGGAAGAGTTTGAGATGACTTTCACTATTTGGAATTTATTTCCTCTCCTTATCTGTACATGGGTTTCCACATAGTCACTAAGTAACTGGCTTCTGTTCCAGTTGGATGTGTAATTTTCCAGCTTTGGCTTAGACATAAAATTCTTAGATTTACAGTACTCTATAAAACACTGCTTTCTATATGATGCTGTTATACAAATAGAATAAGCCATTCCTGTGGCCAGGATCAGACCCTAGGGACATCCTTTTTTTAATGCAAGGGCATATGTAATGAGTTTGTCTTTGGCTGTAGAATTCATCATCAGTGTACTTCAGCATATAAGCAGAGGACAACAAGTTGGGCAAAGTTTCCCAAATCACAGTGAGATGTCATTATTTTCACATTTTGTTGTTTTTTTTTTGCATTGGGATGGAATGATTTGTGTCATATAACAATTATACTTTTCATCTAAATGCCTTAAGGCCTATGACTGTGGCTAATGTAGTTATCCCTGCATGTGTTAACTCTGCCTGAGGCTGCATTGTTATCATTGATCTCCATGTTGCCTGCAACTGTCAGTATGGGTGACAGTTGACAGTGTTCAGGTTTTCCTCAGGAGCTGCAACCTGTACTTTAGGCACCCCAGGGAACTGAAGAGTGTAAGTGCATTCTATTATGATTATCTACAGGCAGCTTAGTAATGTCCACCCGTATATGTATCACACAGTCATGTTGAATTGAACAGACCACATCCACCATATTTAGTAATGATATTACTGTTACAAAACACTTTAGTCACTGTTTCATTGGGACCACTTGAGAGTTTAGCAGGCAACAAGAAGCGTGTTTTATTTATAAATATGCTGACCTCAGTCCTGCTCTGCTTAACCCCAGGCCATAAGTAATAGAAATGAGCATCACATAGGTTTCTAAAGTTTCCAAAATTCACATAGAAGCAGCTGCTGGAGGCTCAGTTCTGTTTCACAGCCCAGAACTACATCTTACAAGAGCCTTTTCCCTAAACATAGTCTGTGTGCAGGCTACTGGGAGTTACAGCATGCTTTTCTAGGTAAGAAATCAATGTACGCATGACTGAGAGGGGTGGAGGATGGGCAGAATTCTATGGCCCAGCAAGCAGGGCTGACAATGTTGGCTGAAATTTCAGAGCAGAAAATGCATCCAATAGGAAGTTTTGGGTATGCTAGATTTCTAGCAGATCAACAGGTAGTTTTCTGTACTTGCACATTTGTAAAGGAAAAACATAGGGAGGTGTACAGTAGATACACTATATTGTCAAAAGTATTGGTACGCTTGCCTTTACAAGCACATGAACTTTAATGGCATCCCAGTCTTAGTCCGTAGGGTTCAATATTGAGTTGCCCCATTCTTTACAGCTATAACAGCTACAACTCTTCTGGGAAGGCTGTTTACAAGGTTTAGGAGTGTGTCTATGGGAATGTTTGACCATTCGTCCAGAAGCGAATTTGTGAGATCAGGCACTGATATTGGATGAGAAGGCCTAGCTTGCAATCTCCACTCTAATTCATCCCAAAGGTGTCCTATCGGGTTGAGGTCAAGACACTCTGTAGGTCAGTCAAGTTCCTCCACCCCAAACTCGCTCATCCATGTCTTTATGGAACTTTATGGAACACAAAGTTGGGAGCATAAAATTGTTCAAAATGTCTTGGCATGTTGACGCCTTAAGAGTTCCCTTCACTGGAACTAAGGGGCCAAGCCTGATCCCTGAAAAACAATCCCTGCACCATAATCCCCTTCATCAAATGATTTGGAGGGGTGGCCCAATACCTTTGGCAATATAACGTGGATGAGCGAGTTTGGGGTGAAGGAACTTGACTGGCCTGCACAGAGTCCCAACCTCAACCCGGTAGAACACCTTTGGGATAAATTAGAGAGGAGACTATGAGCCAGGCCTTTTCGTCCAACATCAGTGTTGGTTCATGTGTGTGCAAAGGCAGGTGTCCCAATACTTTTGACAATATAGTGTAATGTACACTTAACCGATGTACATGTTTTGCAGCCCACCACCATGCATGGTAATGCATTACTAAGGATTGTGGTGTTCTGTGTTGGTCAAAAGTTGCAGGTGCTGTTTTAGGTGTTGCGGTGCATAAGAGCACTGCATCAGACTGCATAGATGTTGAAGAGGGCCAGAATTTATTCTTATTTAAACCTTACTTTGCCAGACGTTGCTGAAAAATTACACTGATGATAAATAGAATCCTCTCATCAGAGAAACATTAGTTGTTATTGGTGGATGGGGTCTTTGCATTTGTTTTTGTGGTCAATTCTTAAAAAATAAGGCAATGTAATAATACAAAGCAATCAGCAAGTGTCATGTCTCCCATTTTTTAGGATAGAATAAGTTTAAAAATGTAATGTTATAAAATGATCTTCTGTTTCAGAAAACTTAGATTACAGTTTTTTTGCATATTACAGGAACAGGGATTTTTGCAGTGATTATGATTTGTAGAGGGTTTGCTGATGTATGAAACTGTACTATACAGCTTGTGTTTCCTCAGCTCACTGGCTTAGAATTAGAATCATCTAAAGAAATTGATTAGACACATACGTCACTTGGCACATTGGCCAGAGAAGATGTAACTAAGAAACCAGCAATTGCATTTATTAACACAGATTCACATGTGAACACTTATTTCTAGGAGACAACAATTTGAAGGTTAAAGCTTTTAGCTGCATAAAATTTTAACTAATAATGAAAATGAAATGAACAGCAGTTTCTTCTCCTGAAGGCAAAAGTTGTGTTCATGGTTCTTCATCTGTGAACTTGCTTACATGCCCACAATGAAAAGAGTGTGCTTCTGTATGCAGTTATTTCCATTGCTGCGTGCAAGAGTTCATTCTCCAGGGCTATTTACATGTATCAGCATTGTTGTTAATTAAAGCAACGTGCTCTACACCAGGGCATGACTTGCAAACTGGCAATTTTGTTTTTTCTTTTCAAAGGGGCTGTTATGTCCAAAAGTATCAGCGGGGAGCTAAAAACTCCTGTAACCCAGTGAAAAAAAGCCATATTTTAGCAAAGAAACAAAATTCACTGCAGCCAAACATGTTGGGTGTTTGGATTTTAAGGCTAAAATGCAATAAAAGTTATTGCTCACTTTAGCTCATCAAGTCAAAATCAATTGCAAGCATTTGATCACCACAAATCATGGATTTGCCTAGAGCAGGGGTCCTAAACTCCTCAGCTCCTCAACCCCTTCATTGTGTTTCATATTGTCATAATTACATAGTTAGTCAGGTTGAAAAAAGACACAAGTCTATCTAGTTCAACCAAAAGAAAAAAAAAGAGAAAAATGTATATAATCTCATATACAATCCTTCACCCACAGTTGATCCAGAGGAAGGCAAAAAACCCGAGCAAAGCGTGATCCAATTTGCTATAGCAGGGAAAAAATTCCTTCTTGATTCCCCGAGAGGCAATCGGATTCACCCTGGATCAACTTTACCTAAAAATGTTAGTACCCAGTTATATTATTTACATTAAGAAAAAAATCCAGGCCTTTTTTAAAGCAATCAACCGTGCTGGCCATAACCACCTCTGGAGGGAGTCTATTCCCCAGCTCTAACTGTGAAGAAACCTTTCCGTATTTGGAGATGAAATCTTCTTTTCCTCTAGACATAAAGAGTGCTCCCTTGTCCTTTGTGATGACCCTAAAGTGAATAACTCAACACCAAGTTCACTATATGGACCACTTATGTATTTGTACATGTTGATCATATCCCCCCTTAACCACTTGCCGACCGCCAACCGCAGGTTGACAGCGACAGAGTGGTTCGATATCGCAAATCGCCGTCATCTGATGGCGGCTGCGAGATCGCGCGCTCACTGTGTTCGGGGAGGGCCAGGGAGCGGGTCAATTGCCACCGGCTACCCGCGATGCCCCCCCCCCCCCCGGAGTGAAAGAACGGAGGTCCATGTAAGTAAACACGGACCTCCGTTCTGTGAGGGGGGAAGGGCTGTGATCACAGCCTTCCTCTACACGGAAGCTGTGATCGCTTCCCTTCCCCTGCTAGGACAGTCCCCCCACAGTTAGAACACGCCCAGGGAACACAGTTAACACTTAGAGCGCCCCCTGCAGGTTAACCCCTTCATTTTTATAGCACTGATCGCTGTATAAATGCCAATGGTCCCAAAAAAGTGTTAAAATGTTCCGACATGTCCGCTGAAATATCGCAATACCGCTAAAAATTGCAGATCGCCGCCATTACTAATAAAAAATAAAAAAAAAATAAAAACCCTAAAAATCATCCGTAAACGCGGCCACTTTTGCGCAAACCAATCAATAAACACCGATTGCGATTTTTTTATCGCAAATATGAGAAAGAATATAAATCGGCCAAAAACGGTGAAAAAAAATGTTTTTTTGTATTTTTTTTGGATTTGTATTTTAGCAAAAAGAAAGAAATTTGGTTTTTTTTGCAAAATTGTCGCTCTTCTTTTGTTTATAGCGGCGATCAGAAACGACGCAGCGATGATCAAATACCACCAAAAGAAAGCTCTGTTTGTGGGAAAAAAGGACGCAAATTTTGTTTGGGTACAACGTCGCACGACCGCGCAATTGTCAGTTAAAGCGACGCAGCGCCGAATCGCAAAAAGGGCTCCGGTCCTAAAGTGGGAAATCCTTCCGGGGCTGAAGTGGTTAATCTCGTCTTCTGAAGAGAGAATAAATTCAGTTCCTCTAATCTATCCTCATAGCTGAGCTCCTCCATGCCTCTTATTAGTTTGGTTGCCCTTCTCTGTCCATTGACCCCAAACATTTATTTTATCAAAATAATTTAATAAATAACTCAACACACAGCCATTAATGTCTAAATCACTGGCAACAAAAGTGAGTACACCCCTAAGTGAAAATGTCCAAATTGGGCCCAATAAGCCATTTGTCTTCCTCGGTGTCATGTAACTCGTAAGTGTTACAAGGTCTCAGGTGTGAATGGGGAGCAGGGGTGTTAAATTTGGTATTATCACTCTCACTCTCATACTGGTTACTGGAAGTTCGACATGGTACCTCATGGCAAAGAACTCTGAAGATCTGAAAAAAAGAATTGTTGCTCTACATAAAGATGGCCTAGGCTATAAGAAGATTGCCAAGACCCTGAAACTGAGCTGCAGCACGTGGCCAAGACCATACAGCGGTTTAACAGGACAGGTTCCACTCACATCTGGCCTCACTGTGGTCATCAAAGAAGTTGAGTGCACATGCTCACCAGTATATTCAGAGGTTATCTTTGGGAAATAGACGTATGAGTGCTGCCAGCATTGCTCCAGATGTGGGGGGTCAGCCTGTCAGTGCTCAGACCATACACCGCACACTGCATCAAATTGGTTTGCATGGCTGTTGTCCCAGCAGGAAGCCTCTTCCAAAGATGATGCACAAGAAATCCCAAAAACAGTTTGCTGAAGACACGCAAACTAAGGATATGGATTACTGGAACTATGTCCTGTGGTCTGATGAGACCAAGATAAACTTATTTGGTTTAGATGGTGTCAAGCATGTGTGGCGGCAACCAGGTGAGGAGTACAAAGACAAGTGTGCCTTGCCTACTGTCAAGCATGGTGGTGGGAGTGTCATATTCTGGGGCTGCATGAGTGCTTCCGGCACTGGGTAGCTACAGTTCATTAAGGGAACCATGAATGCCAACATATACTGTGACATACTGAAGCACAGCGTAATCCCCTCCCTTCAAAGACTGGGCCGCATGGCAGTATTCCAACATGATAACGGCCCCAAGCACACCTCCAAGATGACCACTGCCTTGCTAAAGAAGCTGAGGGTAAAGGCGATGGACTGGCCAAGCATGTCTCCAGACCTAAACCCTATTGAGCATTCTCAAACGGAAGGTGGAGGAGTGCAAGGTCTCTAACATCCACCAGCTCCATGATGTCATCATGGAGGAGTGTAATAGGATGCTTGTGGCAACCTGTGAAGCTCTGGTGAACTCCATGCCCAAGAGGGTTAAGGCAGTGGTGGAAAATAATGGTGGCCACAGAAAATATTGGCACTTTGGGCCCAATTTGGACATTTTCTCTTAGGGGTGTACTCACTTTTGTTGCCAGCGGTTTAGACATTAATGGCTGTGTGTTGAGTTATTTTGTGGGGATAGCAAATTGACACTGTTATACAAGCTGTACACTCACTACTTTATATTGTAGCAAAGTGTCATTTCTTCAGTGTTGTCACATGAAAAGATATAATAAAATATTTACAAAAATGTGAAGGGTGTACTCACTTCTGTGAGATACTGTATATCCTTCCCAGAAGGAGAAGGGTGGAAGGTCATAGATAAACAATACAAAGCACACTAATAAACCAGAACAAAACACAGCTGATAGAGACAAAGCAAGGCTGCTCTTGCTGGCAACTGACTATCCATCCATGAATAACCCTGTTCACCACAAGCTACCTTGCCTTTAGGACTAGTGACTGGCATGGGGCTTTATAGAGACTTCAAAAAATTAACTGACCCCTATCGGCATTCATCATTTATGGAACACCTATTTACCTTCAGGCATTTACTGACCCCTGTTGACCCTTAGCCAACCCTCAGGGTCAACATCAACTACTTTTGGGAACCTTGTCCTAGAGCTTCTACTGACATCTTATCAGGTCAGCAGCAGGGAACCATATTTGCAGTGTATAGAAGCCCAATAGGGACTCCACTTTAATTTCTCACTTCCTTCCCTATAAGGAAATAAGTGTAGTTTAGGGTAGGGTAGAAGGACCTATTTACAAGTGATATACAGCAGGCAGATAGTAATATATGAGATGCATTCTTATATATAATAATATATATATATAATAAAGCAAAGTGCCTCTTCCCTCGACATCAAAGGGGTAGGGAAATCACCAGCACTGCTGCAGTAAGCTTACAAACTGCTTGTTCTTTCTCCCAACGCCAGTTTATCAAAACCATATTTTGCAGTATATACAAGCCACTGTCAAACCCGAATTATTAGGAGAGGACCCTAAGCTACAAAAAAGATTGTGAATTACATATTTCTAATACAAAGATAGAAATGATAGATACCTTTTAGTTAACTAATACTTCCAAACAGCTCAGTTTTCCTGTTTTATAAGAGCCCCTATGCACACAATGTTAAAGAGATGAAAAGCTTCAATATATTCAAGGCCAAGACCTAGTTGGAATTACATAGTAATGGTTATCCAGGGAGATATGCCTCAAATAACTGTAGAATTCCCATAACCAGCCTGAAGAACTTGAAGTTGTGTAAAGTATATCTCATGTGAGTTCTCCAATAAACAATTTAAATTACATTGGGTAAATAGGTGTCACTGTCATGAATGCAGTACTGAGCTTTGATTGTAGTATCTACAGTATGATACTTTTATTTAACAAAATACCTGGTAAGGACATTCTATTTTCTGTAGTATTTATATTTGTTTTTACTTTTATTTAAATAGAAAAAGTGTAACAATCATTTATATCATGGTTATTGTTCATAATGCTGTTACAGGGGATGGCTGGACTGGGGGGCAGAAGGCTTTTGCCCACTTGGCCAGTACTAATAATATATGTTGGGCTGGTGGCCCTAAGTGAAGACTTCATTTAGAGTGAAACTGGCAGTCAGTAATACATGCTGGGAATTATATATGCATAAACAAACTTACAAGCTTCACACCAGGTAGCACGCTCTTGTTAAAATGTATTAACTACGAACCAATGCACAACCCCGGTGAAGTGACAAGTATAGAGTGGAATATACTACATTTTCAGTTTGCTGAGAATTTTTTCTAGCACCTGCTCTCCATTAATGGTATCATGGCACACCTTGCATGGTATACTTTCTTAGTTTCACAGAAATTTTCACTACCATAAATTGGCTTGTTAGATGAGGTTGCCTTCAAATCCAAAGGCTTCCAGTTATTCACTGGTTACAGATATGCATACACTATAAATAAAAACCCAAGATCTGCCTAGGGACAGAGTTCAACTGTCATGGCATTATTCAATAAGGAGCTTCAATCAATTATAACTACTGTATAATTTACTTTTATTTATTAGTATGTGCTCACATTACATAAGTTACAGAGTAAAGGGACATCATTTTCTTTTTGTATGTTCTATGACCTCTAGTATTCTTACTTGAAATTTAAAACTATCCTATTTAATAAAACATAGCAGTGTGTGTGTGTGCGTGTATATATAAAAATGGTGTTGAAAACTGTTTTTAAACAGAAAAGTGTATCTACCTATACAGATGGCTGCATATTAAGAACATCAATGACGGTGAGAAGGCTTACCTCTTTGCACATTGGAGGAAACATCTGCTTGCATAAACAGAGGCTTGTCTACTGTTCATTCCCACAGTGATTCAGGCTTTGTAGAAACTAACAGAATATAATTGCTGCAGACAACTGCTTAGCATGCTTTGAAGTCTATATAAGAACTTTTTTTAGTTTTTATCTGCACTCCTGCTGTCTGCATCAAAGTCTACAATCAATATGAATTAAGCTATCCCACTTCTATTTTTAAGTCCTTTATTAAATTCTGTTGGCCTCTTCATGATTGGTAAAAGCTAAATTAGGTAGAATTTCAATTTCCTTTTACATCTGGAAAACATCAAGGTGGAAAATTAAACCTAAAACTTGGGTTTTGCCTACACAGAACTGATATAAGTTAACAATGGATATTTTACCATTTATGTGGTTGTTTTAAATCCTTGGTCTGGTTCTATTCCTTCATTTTATTGTGCTGCAGTTTAAATGCCAATTGCATTCATTTTGTTAATGTATTTAATACCATGTGCGATGAACTAGGAGTGCAGAGAGATAGTACACAGAGGCAAATAACACAGAACCCAACGACTAACTTCGATATACAGGAGGGGGCAGCAATTGGGCACAGCAAGGAGAACTAGTTCCCAGTGTTTTAGTATGGCAAAGAAAGGAGAAATGCTCAACGGGCAACAAAATGCACAACAAGGAGAAATAGTCCTGGGTGGCAATATGTTACAAAAACCAGTGAGTCCAGGGGCACAAGGGGCAATCCAGGGAGAACAAAGGACAAGCAGCAGGGAGACAGGGCAGTAAGCACAGAATAATGGGGCAGCTGTTCAAACAGCAGCAATCCAAAGCACATAGATCACAGGGCAGGGATCACAGGGCATTAGAGGGGACTACACACACTGGCGGTTTCTGATGATTGTGGAGTGTCCAGCAGAATGTGAAGGGTCAAAGTGGGTACCAAGGACACTTGAATCCAGAGAAGCAAAAATGGCATGTCCTGCGCATCTAGCCACAGCTTGGAGTAAACCCAGGCACCAGGGAAGCATGAGGGCCAGAGAGCAAAGAGCAGAGAAGAGCGAGAGTCCCACTTGGCAAAGTTGCTGGGTCCCAGGGTCTTGGGTGACCTTGCCACAGATTCAGGTTCACCAGGTAGCAGGAAAAATCACAGCAGGGACAAAGAATGAACAGGGCCACACAGAATATCCTGGAGATCTGGCGGAAGTCTTGGACCTCCAAAGGTTCTGGCAGCAATTGGATCCCACAGAAAGGGTCTACAACATGGAGAAAAGGGGAGTCCCAATGGCCAAAAAAGCAGCACAGGCAATGCAGTCCTAGCAGTCCCAGTTCCAGAAAGTAAAGCAGAGCCCATACGGAACTATCTGTCTCCGCAGTTCTAAGCATCTTCTAGTCTCCCTGCAGTGTGACCTCCAGTCAAGCTCCACTGTGTCCCCCACTGGAGTAGACTCAGTGGCAAATCCTCTGTTGTACAGTGGTAGGTTTTTAACCTACCACCTTTGTAACCCCAGTCATATGTACTATTTGATATTTTTAATGTTACAAAAAAGTGACATCATTGTTACCTATCTGACCAAATGCAGTCAGATCAGGTGACAATCCACATGCCTATGGCCACTTTAAGACCCTTTCCAATAAAATAGCTATTAGCTATGCTATTGTCAAATTGGAAAGATAATATGTCCAGCTGTCACATCTCACCCAAATTATAGTGAGGAAAAACAAGTAATTGCAAGAGGAAAAGGGTTAATATTTTTCAAACTTAAGTAATATCGCTGTATGGATGTGAAAATAGCCTAACACTGTCACAGTGGTTATGTTCAATGAGTTTATACATACTGTACATATTGCAGTGCCCTTTAATAACATTTTCAGTATATGTTACGTGGCCCCTAAGGCATCAGCTGTGCGGAATGTCTTTTTTGACAGTCTGTTGAATTAGAGTTAAAGCTCATCCCTACATCTGCACATTGTTATTATTCATCTGATATCTGTAAGACCTCAATTACCTTTTTAAAGAAAGCATATTTGCTCGCAGTGGATAGGGGGAAAGTAAGATGGGTCGAAAATGTATTTTTCTGTATTTAATGTTTAAAAAGTATGTAGAAAATAGCTATAAAATAGCAGAAGTTGTGTGAGCTCTCTACTGAATTCTGAACACACTGAAACCTATTTTCAGAAGATAAAATAGAAAGATAGAGAGACCTTTGGGAATTCCCTATCTTCTCTGTGAAGGTGTGTCTCTGCTCAGTATAAATGGTTTCTGCTTGTTCACTGTAGCTATTAAGTAGCTGCTGTAAGAGCTTATTCTTCAGGACATATATTCAGAGTAGATATGACAGTTTGTCCACACCGGCATAATACATTTACTTATACATATACTGTATTATTGATAGACAAAGTGCTTACAGTTAAAGGACAAGTTTAGTTAACCAATGAAAGCGGTCAATAAGCTACGTATCATATTTTGCAAACACGGCAGCTATGCTAAAGCCAGAAAGCTCAGCTCTCACCCTAAAATGAGTTTATTGTTTTGTTTTTGGTGACAATAAAGGAGCAAAATTTGGAGAAAGCCATTAACCCATTAACAGAAAATGCCTGAGCATAAGCGCCAATGACACGATTACAAGTATTAATTAAAAATATGGAAAGCAACTCTTAAAATTACAGTAATCATTTCCAGCTGGCTGAAACCAGCCCTTGAAAAGTTTATACTGCTGGAGGTGTTTCGTAGAATTCCCTATTATATGGTCACTGTGATTGGCTGCCACAGTGATCATGTGAACAGATGCCCACTCTACTGGCCCTCAATAATAAACAGTTACTGGGACCTGCAATGGACAGCTTGGTTACTATGCTGGGGGTGCCAACTGAGCATGCTCCCAACACAAAGAACTCCAGCTGTATGCATATGCAGTGTGTGGCAACGTTAAAGCCTACACTGTGCTGCCACATATATGGGTGAATTGGGCATTAGGGGTTAACATGGCATAGCTTACATAATGATAACCAAGATATGTGTGTGAACAACTCAGGCTGTATGGGAATGAAGTCCTGTGCCCACCGCTGTGAGTGCTGGCCGGGAATGGAGCTCCTCTATGCTCCAAGTAATGGTAGAGTGTGATAGGTGTCCTGGGATCTGCACATCAAGTCAAAGCCTGCTATGTGATAGTGAATGGCAGTCTTAGCCTGGACCCCGCCAGACTACGCCCCCAATGCATTTAACTCCACCCACCTTGAGCTTGCTCATGGGTAATATTGTAGTCATTGCATTTACATCTACCTTTACTGTTCATTGTAGAGGTTTACACACACACACACGTTAATGATTGTTACCATGCAAACACACCGAAACAAATCAAGCATTGTTCATTATCAGTAACCCCATGACAAATGCTTTCACCCTCCTTTTTTCCCAGAAGGTCACTGTCATCTTTTTTCAGGCATCAACAAGTTGCTGATTGGAAATGATACGATCATGTAATCTTGGTACCTCTGAAGTTTCTTTGTTTACAATGTCTGACACAAATCAGCCCTTTGCTGCTCCCAAAATTACATTGTTGCAATCTGATCACTGGAGGAGAGGAAACTGAGGAATTACAACCTCCTGCCTGTAGCAGACTGATGACAACCACTCATCCTAGGCAAAGTCACTCAAATGGAGCTCATGGACTGCTTTTTAATGATAAAATAATTGTTTAGTACTGGCATGTACTGATGTCCATGACTAACCACCTATGTATTTATGAAAGTAATACCAGCACCCAGCACACTTACACTGTGTCATATACCTAGCCACCTCCCCACCCCACTGTGTTCTATGGTACCTTCCAGTGGACTTAAAGCCAAGAATTCAGCCACTTTGTAAGTTCAAGGAGGTGCATGACATCTCTATTACTTATATCTGACAGATTTTTGTCTCTGCCGGAACATACCTTGATGCTTGAGGCTGTGAGAGAGGAGAGAGAGGTACACACAGCAGCCCTGCCCACCCCTCCCCTCTGCTGCCCACTCAGAGAAGCCTTTGTATTTTGCAAATTAATTCACATAATACAAAGGCTTCTGTACTTGGACAGGAGGGGGGAAGGGACAGGCATACCAACAGTACCAACTCTAATGCTTAGACCTGAAGTATTAGTGTTAGGCTCCCAGGAATACAGTGATAGCTATCTTCGGGGAATGCAATATAACTGTCTGATGTAAATAATAGAGATAAGCCCAGGAGATGCTATGCCCCTCCTTGGACTTATCTACATAGTGTGTCTTCACTTTTTCCAAAAGAACTGAATTCCTGGAATTCAGCTTTAATGCCCTGTAGTGACATAAGGGTTGGCAGGAGGAAGCATAGAAGGGGGAGCAGGCATCTGAGACCTCTGGAAGTGTTGAATGCAAAATGATCTTTAGACATCAGGTAAGTATTAAACAGCTTATTTTCCAAACAACATGGTTACTATTTTTGTGCCCACATGATAAGGCCACTTTACTTTTTTGTGTGGGTTTGTTGTTAATGGAGGGAATGAAGTGATCAATGGCTAACAAGATGATGAGATTGCTGAATGATAACACATATCTTGCAGACAGCAATATAGCCATTTGTGATGTTTTTCTTTAGTGCTGGGAAACAGTTCCATAAAAATAATGAAGTCAGTAACACCAGCTCTTGAATGAGCTTAGCAGAGAATTTGAGTTCAGCCTTTGTTTCCATCTACAGTACAGCTACACTGCTGCTTTTGATTCTGCTGTAAAACATAGTACATCAAGTACAGTCAGGCATTTGGAGATGTGCAGATTGCCTTAAAACTAGAGTTAAAAGAGAAAATGAAACCAGGTTTAAAACAAGCTGGTGGCTCTTGGTAAATCTCCTTCTGGCATAGCTGTTCATACTAAAAATGAAAGCTTTTTATGAAGAAAATCTGTCATACTCCAATCTGAATGATGCTGTATCTGAAATGAAAAGATTCAGCTAAGATGTAAGGGGATAAATAGAGAAATAGCATGCTCTGCTTTCAGCTTTGCCTATACCTATTGATATAGCGTAACATATCCTTGCTACTTTCCCATCAATATTATATTTGAAGTTTTCTGCAAGAAGGAAGATGTTTACTTTGGATAAACTTGGATTTTATCCAGAGCTGCTTTATGTAATGAGATATTGTTTTCTTAGTTGAGTTTCTGAATTTTTACAGTAAGAATTTTGTTGTGAATTTAAGAATTAGGTAAAATAAACAAAAACATTTCTGAAAAATGGCCTCTCTCGGTATAGAAATTCTAATAGCGTGGCCTTCAACATTTGATTTCCATCTTTATAAAGAGTGACGTAAAGGTGGCCTTTGCATTTGATTTTCACCTCAGGCAATATCTGTATGACATTTGTATGTTCTCTTCCAGCTGTGTAGGTTACCTTCTATGACTTATATGCATGCTAGTAAATAGTTCCTAAAAGGTATATCTGCATAGAAAATGTGAGGATATTAATGGGTAAACAGGCCAATGTCAAAAGTTCTTAATATTCATTAAAGCATTGATGAATTTGGTGATGCTAAACAACTAAATTAAAGTAGACCTTTCAGTAACTTTATAAGTCTGCATGAACATTCTCCTAATATGTCCCAGTATACATTGTGGTCCATTTGTGAAAGCTTTATTTTAAAACATATCTATGGTCAACCTTTGATTTCCACCTGTTTGGACCCTAAAAGAGTTCCTTGGAGGTCAACATTTCAGCACTGATGATGACGTGAAGCAGGCAGCAGCAGCCCTTCCATAAGGGGTGCTGCCCCCCCAATCGATGCACTTGCCCCTAATCTACATGCAGGGCGCCGGACTCATGGATTTCAATTTTTTTTTCACATACATGATTAGAGCCTGAGGCTCTAATTTGCTTCAAAAAAGGTTAGGCTCGAGGGGCAGAGCACTGCGCTCTGAGCCCACCCAGTTGTGTGACAATAGTGAATTATTATTCGCTATTGTCTTACTGATTCTCCACCCAGCCAATCTGGAAACGTGTCTTAAGACCCGATTGGCCAAGAGGAGAAGCAACCACATTGGCCTCTGAGGAGGAAGAGACACAGGGTGAAGCCGCTGAGGCAGAGGAGATGCAGGAAGGAGCCAAAGCTATCCACAACCTAGATGGGGTAAGTGCGGGGCTGGTGGGCAGACGAACGAGCGACGGGGGGTAGGGGATTTGGCTGTTTGACCGATCGAGGGGGCTTGGCAGTTGTTTTGTTTGCCCCCCCAAAGAATGGGGCACCAGCCGCCACTGGAAGAAGGCTGTCCTAGGATGGTTCAGGCGTAATGACAATCTTTCTGTGCTGAATCTTTCCAGGCATTAGTTAAATGCTGGTATAAGTATATAAATGTAGCAGGGGAGAATGTTGAAAAATAAATGCAGTTTCCACTCCTCAAAATTAGAGTTGATCGAGCCTCTGGAAGTTCGGGTTCTGCAGGTTCGGCCAAACTTTGGGACGAAGTCCGGGTTCGGGTCCGGACTTGACCCGAACTTTGACCCGGACCCCGAACCCCATTGAAATCAATGGGGACCCGAACTTTTAGGCACAAAAATGGCTGTAACAAAGTCCTGGAAAGTCCTAGAGGTCTGCAAAAGGAAGGAAAATGAGGGTAAGGGTCGGACAAGTGCCCTACAAAGAAATGGGGATAGGGAAATAACTTAAAATAATTTTTAAGCTAAAATCACATAAAGAAATCAAAAATGGAGGTGGATGTGGAGTTGGAGGTTGAGGAGGCAGTGAAAGTGGCGGTGGAGGAGGAGGAGGTAGTCAACACTGTTTTTTTTATTTTTGGAATTTTTTTTGGTTTTTTTAAACCAGAAATGTAGATGCACTTTTTAATTTTGTGCTAGAAACAATAATCTGTCCCTTTAAGCAACAGTAGGAACCTCTCCCTATAGAACTAGGAGATGATTCTAAAATAATCTCCAAGTTGTACAGGGAAAGCCTCCAGCTGTTGCTTTAAGGGAAAGATTATTGTTCTAAAATCATCTTCAAAGTGTGTGGGAAAAGCCTATTGCAGGGGCATAGAGCCATATTACTGTTCTAAAATCATCTTCAAAGTGTGTGGGGAAAACCTATTGCAGCCGCATAGAGCCATATTAGTGTTCTAAAATCATCTTCAAAGTGTGTGGGAAAAGCCTATTGCAGCCTTATAGAGCCATATTAGTGTTCTAAAATCATCTTCAAAGTGTGTGGGAAAAGCCTGTTTCAGCCTTATAGAGCCATATTAGTGTTCTAAAATCATCTTCAAAGTGTATGGGAAAAGCCTGTTTCAGCCGCATATAGCCATGTTAGTGTTCTAAAATCATCTTCAAAGTGTGTGGGAAAAGCCTGTTTCAGCCTTATAGAGCCATATTAGTGTTCTAAAATCATCTTCAAAGTGTGTGGGAAAAGCCTGTTTCGGCCGCATAGAGCCATGTTAGTGTTCTAAAATCATCGTCAAAGTGTGTGGGAAAAGCCTATTGCAGCCGCATAGAGCCATATTACTGTTCTAAAAATCATCTTCACAGTGTGTGGGAAAAGCCTGTTTCAGTCGCATAGAGCCATATTAGTGTTCTAAAATCATCTTCAACGTGTGTGGGAAAAGCCTGTTTCAGCCGCATAGAGCCATATTACTGTTCTAAAACCATCTTCACAGTGTGTGGGAAAAGCATGTTTCAGCCTTATAGAGCCATATTAGTGTTCTAAAATCATCTTCAAAGTGTGTGGGAAAAGCCTGTTTCAGCTGCATAGAGCCATATTAGTGTTCTAAAATCATCTTCAAAGTGTGTGGGAAAAGCCTGTTTCGGCCGCATAGAGCCATATTAGTGGTCTAAAATCATCTTCACAGTGTGTGGGAAAAGCCTGTTTCAGCCACATAGAGCCATATTAGTGTTCTAAAATCATCTTCAAAGTGTGTGGGAAAAGCCTGTTTCAGCCGCATAGAGCCATATTACTGTTCTAAAATCATCATCACAGTGTGGGAAAAGCCTGTTTCAGCCGCATAGAGCCATATTAGTGTTCTAAAATCATCTTCAAAGTGTATGGGAAAAGCCTGTTTCAGCCGCATAGAGCCATATTACTGTTCTAAAATCATCTTCAAAGTGTGTGGGAAAAGCCTGTTTCAGCCTTATAGAGCCATATTAGTGTTCTAAAATCATCTTTAAAGTGTGTGGGAAAAGCCTGTTTGAGCAGCATAGAGCCATATTAGTGTTCTAAAATCATCTTCAAAGTGTATGGGAAAAGCCTATTGCAGGTCATTGAGCCATATTACTGTTCTTCCAGCCGCATAGAGCCATATTACTGTTCTTCCAGCTGTATAGAGAGCCAAATTATTGTTCTAAATTTTAGAACAATAATATGGCTCTATGCGGCTGAAACAGGTTTTTCACACACACTGTGAAGAGGATTTTAGAACAGTAATATGGCTCTATGCGGCTGAAACAGGCTTTTCCCACACACTTTGAAGATGATTTTAGAACACTAATATGGCTCTAGGCGGCTGAAACAAGCTTTTTCCACACAGTGTGAAGATAATTTTAGAACACTAATATGGCTCTATGCGGCTGAAACAGGCTTTTCCCACACACTTTGAAGATAATTTTAGAACACTAATATGGCTCTATGCGGCTGAAACAGGCTTTTCCCACACACTGTGAAGATGATTTTAGAACACTAATATGGCTCTATGCGGCTGAAACAGGCTTTTTCCACACAGTGTGAAGATGATTTTAGAACACTAATATGGCTCTATGCGGTTGAAACAGGCTTTTCCCACACACTTTGAAGATAATTTTAGAACACTAATATGGCTCTATGTGGCTGAAACAGGCTTTTCCCACACACTGTGAAGATGATTTTAGAACACTAATATGGCTCTATGCGGCTGAAATTGGCTTTTCCCACACACTGAAGATGATTTTAGAACACTAATATGGCTCTATGCGGCTGAAACAGGCTTTTCCCACACACTTTGAAGATGATTTTAGAACATTAATATGGCTCTATGCGGCTGAAACAGGCTTTTCCCACACACTGTGAAGATGATTTCAGAACAGTAACAGCTACCAGTAACCAGCAACAGCTGGAACCTTTCCCTGTACAACTTGATGATGATTTTAGAACACTAATCTTTCCCTTAAAGCAACAGCTGGAACCTTTCCCTGTACAACTTGATGATGATTTTAGAAGAATAATCTTTCCCTTAAAGCAACAGACTCTACCTAGTCCAGTCAGATCAATCTGTGCAGCAGGATGAGGTGTGCAATCTGTCCCTCAAAGCACCAGTACTAGTATCTCTCCCTAGTCCACAATCAGATCGTTCAGTAATGCAGGATGAGATGTTCTGCAATCTGTCCCTCACAGAGCCAGCAGCATCCTCTCCCTAAACTATCCTGAGAGCATATGACATGCAGCACGGTGACTCCAGCCCCATATAGAGGCTGGGTCACATGGTGCACTGGCCAATCACAGCCATGCCATTAGTAGGCATGGCTGTGATGGCTTCTAGGGAAAACCAGTGAAACACTGTTGATTGGCTGCCCTTGGCAGCTTTTCAACACGTGGAATAAAATACCAGAACGCCGGACCCGAACCCAGACTTTTTTTGAAAAGTCCGGGTTCGGGTCCGGGTCCCCGACACCCAAAAGTTCGGTACGGACCCGAACTTTACAGTTCGGGTTCGCTCAACTCTACTCAAAATGTGTTTTTCTTTTTATATAAACTTAAAGTCCTGGTTGCACTTGAATTCCCCTTGTATATTCATTTCCACGTTGTATTTCAATTATTTCTAGCCCACTCCCACTGAAGCTTGTAAACTTAATTTGTGAGGATCTTCACGCATTCATTTCTTGAATTTTGTGACACATATTCACTATGCCTTGTGAGTAGGTACTGCTGTGTCACACATTTCATAGAGCCTGACTTCTGAACTGCAAAGGTGCTGAGGGAAGGATTTCAGGAGGTGGAATCAGTCCAGGAATCACTGCTTGCAGACAGAAAAGTACTATGGAATATGTAATCCCCAGAAACTTTTCAAGAAAGATTATATTGCATTGTCAAATATAACTATTGTTTGTATGGTTTTTACAGTGCTAATGTTATAAAATGAAAGTGTATGTTGTGACTGTAGAACTAGGCTGATATAAATTCCTCATCTGTTGCTAACAAGACAAATTCTCTCCTCATTAAAAAAGGCTGTAATATTGTAACTTTATGATATTTTAATTAATTAATACAAGGTGAGGGACTGCAGCAGAGGATGATCTCTGTCAGGTATTTGTAAGCCACAGCCCCAGGATTTTCATGACTGAAATACCTCTGATCCATCATATCAAGGAAGGTATTGCGAAAGGGAGTACTGTGACAAGAGTAAAGGGTAATAAATAACTGTAAACATTATATTTTACACAACACAGCATGTACAGCATGTCATAAAATCAAAAGGTGCTTCAACAAAGTATTAGTTTAAGGGTGTGCACACTTATGCAACCATATTATTTTAGTTTTGTAATGTATTGTTTACTTCCCTCCACCTAAAAGATTTCAGTTGGTTGTTTAACTGAGTTGTACAGCTTATAGGTCACATTAAAGGTGGAAATAGTTCTGAAATTATTTATCTTTATATTATTATTCATTTTAACAGGGGTGTGTAGACATTTTATATCCACTGTGTATACTGTATATACTGTATAGATTCAAATCTAAAGAAAAGCTATTACATTATTACATCAAAGAAAGGATGCTAGTTGTGACACAACAATGATTTAAATCTTGTATCTAGAGTTGGACGAATGGTTTGGCCCGAGCCTGAGTTCGGGCCAAACATTGGCTGTTTGCCTTATTCAGGGAACACCCAAATTTGCAGGTCCATGACGTCGCAAGGGGGGGTGGTGCCACCAGGTGATGTCGCCAGGTGGCCCCATCTTTACCTATATAAGAACTGCCAAACAGTGGAGGAGGCATTCAGCGGTCGGCCGTTAATGAGTGCAGAGCGTTTTTTCTTTTTTGGGTGCAGCGGCCGGCGCAATTGACGATTGATTTACATCGGGTGACACTGTTTTTATGTTTTATTTTTTAATAAAGGAATTGTCAAAAACTGTCTCTGTGTTTTTACTAGAGAAGAGCAAATGGGACTTTAGATGAGACGCAGAATAATTTGTGTCTCCATCCCTGATTCATTGTCTCTGTGTTTTTATTACTTTTTGACACTTTTTTGGGGAATGGGTAGGGGTACTATCTGGGGGCCCTCTTCTTAAAGGGGGCTTCCAGATTTGGATAAGCCCCCTGCCTGCAGACCCCCACAACCACACCCCAGGGTTGTGGGGCAGAGCCCCCCCTGCCCCAAGGCACCCCCATGTTGAGGACATGTGGCCTCACTCGTGCCCCCCCTTTCCTGACCTGCAAGGCTGCATGGTCGGATAAGGATCTGGTATGGATTTTGGGGGGCCATTTTTTTTTTGTGGCTTGGGGTTCCTCTTAAAATCCATACCAGATCCAAAGTGGGGACCCCATGCTTTTTTTTTTCGTTTTTTTTTTAATAGCCAGGTGCTGGCAATTGCAATTGTGAGTCAATTTAATGTGATTTGACTCTTTTTTTTCTTTAGAAATGTAATTTTCCAGCATGTTCTATGTATGCTACAGATGCACCACTTTACAGGCAGACTAAGGGGACCCCCTAGGCACTATATTTAAAGGATTTTTTCATTTTTATTGTTGCACTTTAAGCATCATTAAAATCACTGCTCCTAAAAGAACTATTTTTTTAAAAAAAAATGTTTGCATGTCCCCCCAGGGCAGTATCCAGACCCCATATCCCCTTTATGGCCAATTACTTGCCATTTACTATAAGCCTTCAAAATGGGCACTTTTGATTTTTCCTGTTTGGCTCCCATAGACTTCAATGGGGGTTCGTCGTTCAGGTCAGAACCTTTCCCCTGTTTGGGAGTTCTGCTGTGAACTGAACAGGGGGGTGTTCGGTCCCTGTCTACTGGTATCATTTGGGCCAGATGGACAGCTAACAAATTTCATATAATCCCTGCACAACTAATATTTTCCTGGGTCTGCACAGACTTTTGATTAAGTCCCATTGTAAAATTACCATGTTATAAGATCTCTAGCCTTGCAAACAACAGGCTCTAATGTATCCTGGTCATAATCGGGATTATATGCTTCCATTGAGCCAAAGACTTGTAATTTTCTGTCCTAAAATCATATAGAAGCAATACACATTTGGAGTTCACTTGACCTGAAACTGCCATTTTAAAGTGGAAAGGAACTCTAGTAATCAAAATGTTTTTTTTTTCATTCATTATGCTGCTAATTAGTAAATAGACAGTGAAATATATTACATTTACCTTTTTTAAAATTTCTTCAGTCAAAACATATATCCCATGAGTCTTTGTGGACTTTTTTTCCTTTCTGGAGGAGAGGTTTTATGAGCTAAGCACACCCTCTTGCCTGTATGCCTGAGCTAAGAGCAGATGGATTCCAGGAAGTAAATACTAAATGAATGATTTGACCTTACTCGAAATGGCCACAGCTAGAAATGCTGGGGTGGGGTGGGGGGGTGGGTTAAGGGATTAATCATTAAAATAAAGCATAGAGACATGGATGGATGGGTGAGTTTACTTTGATTATTACAAATAAATTAAAATATTGTTTTTAGTTTGCTATGCTCAGATGCTCAGAAACAGTAAAGTTTCACTTTAATGCATCCCCTCGCTCAAATTCTACACATAATCTATAAACAAGCATAGGTTATGACAAAATTACATTAATAGCAAGATTTTATATAAATGTATAAGAAAATAGTGATCAACTAGATACCAAACATGCCTATTCTATAATGTCCAGAGGGCAGATTGATCACACGACATCTCCTAGACGATTTGATTTATATACTATTTAGTCACTATTAACTCATGATTTCATTTTGTGCAATGATACTGTATGTTGCTAATCACACTGTAAAACATGATCATCAGGAATTTTTTTTTTTGGGGAAAATCTGTCCGTGGGGGGGGGGGGGGGGGTGAGCTGTTGAAATATATTAAAACAATTCAACCCCCCAGATCTATTACTTAGTTACGTAATTATGTAAGCATTGTCAACAAAAACTTGCTGCAGTTCACAGCTCACAGCTCTTAATGCTCTATTGAACCTGTGCATGATAGCTGAGAGTTATTTATGGGAGCCTTAAACTCTGATACACCTGATCAGACTTCTCTGGAGCAAACAAGACTCTGGACAGGAACCAAAATCCAGGAAAACTTTGTTACGTAATTTTGGTTTTTAACCTCCCTAGCGGTTTTCCCGTGTCTGACACGGGGTAAAAATTCCCTGCTACTATCGTTGATCCCGTGTCAGACACGGGGTGAGCTGCAGAGCGCACAGCGAGTGCCTTACCTGCTCCCACGATCCAGCGATGCAGCGATGTTCGCTGTACTCGCTGGGTCTGTCACTTCCTAGTTCCTAGTTCCGCTCTCTGCGACGCAGCGACGCACGGGTGCGGAACTGGGCGGGAATTTCAAAATGTTACAAACACATAAAAGAGGTGATACATTGTAATCTGAGGAGATTGCACTGTATCACCTCATAGTTACAACACTACACACTGACAGTGCCCTTGCCTTCCCCATAGTGCCCATCTAATAAAAAAAATGACATCAAAAAAGCGCCACTTTTTGCAAAAATCGCTTTTGGAGCAGCTGAATGACAGCGACAGTGACGCAGAGGTGCTCGCCGAACAGAAAACTACAGTAAAAAAAATAATCTACCCGTGATACCCCTTCCGTTCCCGTGACAGTCACACATCACAACATTGATACTCCACTATGTCACGTTAGAGGAGTCTAATGTTACATAGTGGAGAAAATACACAAACATTGTAAAACTTTAAGGGCGGGTCAAGGCGTGGGCACGCAGCGACGCAGCGTCTCTCGCCTTGATCCTTGATCCTTCACTGTCTGGGTCGCTCATGTCGCTTGTAGCGACGTAGCGACCTAGCACCCTCGTCCATTCCGTGAGCGACACG
>BLSH010146470.1:772225-788817 GCA_018402905.1 Glandirana rugosa
TTCCGATTGACGTGAAATTGGTTGAAATATGGTCGTATAGAAAATTAAAGGGGGTTTTCAACCGTTTTACAATTAATAGGTATTTCCCCAATAGAACCCCACAAACATAACGGGACCGTAAAAATAAACTATATAAAATATAATGTACCATAAAAGTATTCACAATTAAGACGAAGGACTACCATTAATTTATGGGTGTTTTATAAAAAAAAACCAAACGTATTGTAGGTCTCAATAAGTTGATTGAAAGACACTCGGGTCCGACAATAACTGTGTGAAGGACCTCTAAGTATTAGTACCTCGGATCCATGCCAGGGCAATACAAACACCCCAAGATAACCCCTTTATGGATAATTAACATTTTGCCAACTTTTGGGGGAAATTAAAAGATATGCTGGTATAAAGTTGGTTAAAGTGCAGTTAGCCTTTAAAAGTAATGCACTGAAGCCAAGGGCAAGTGTTCCATTATTAAGAAAAGAAAGTTCCTTGGAGGACAAAATTCTATTGCATGAGGATGATAGATATACCCAAACTACTTTAACCACTTCAGCCCCGGAAGGATTTTACAATTTAGGACCAGAGCACTTTTTGCGATTCGGCACTGCGTCAATTTAACTGAAAATTGCGCAGTCGTGCGACGTTGTACCCAAACAAAATTTGCATCCTTTTTTCCCCACAAATAGAGCTTTCTTTTGGTGGTATTTGATCCCCTCTGCGTCATTTCCGATCTCCGCTATAAATAAAAAAAGAGCGACAATTTTGCAAAAAAAAAACAGTTTTTCTTACTTTTTGCTAAAATACAAATCCAAAAAAATATATAAATAAAACATTTTTTTTTCATCGGTTTTGGCCGATTTATATTCTGCCTCATATTTTTGGTTAAAAAAATGTCAATCTGCATTTATTGATTGGTTTGCGCAAAAGTTACCGCGTTTACGGATGATGAAAATTCATTTATGGGGTTTTTATTTATTTGGGTTTTTTCTTACTAGTAATGGCAGTGGTCTGCGATTTTTAGTGGTACTGCAATATTGCGGCGGACATGTCGGACCATTTTGACACTTTCTTGGGACCATAGGCATTTGTACAGCGATCAGTGCTATAAAAATGCACTTATTACTGTGTAAATGCCATTGGCAGTGAAGGGGTTAACCTGCAGGGGGCGCTGTAAGGGTTAACTGTGTTCCCTAACTGTATTGGTGCTGGACTGCCAGGGGGGGGGATTGATCATGGCTTCCATATACAGGAAGCCTGTGATCACAGCCCTTCCCCCTCTGTCACAACAGAGATCTGTATTTACATACACGGACCGCCATTCTTTCACTGCGGGGGGCCCATTGCGGGTAGCCAGCAGCGATTGAGTCCACCCTACCCGCTCCATGGCCCTCCCAGACACAGTGAGTGTGCTTCGCGATAACGAGCCACCTTGCCGCCATCACGCTGCGGCAGGCGGTCGGCAAGTGGTTAAACTTCTCCAATAAAAAAAAACTCTCATCCCCTCCCCATTCATCAGTGATCATTGGCAGTTCAAATCCCCCCAATACAGCTCCCATAAGATTATTGATTATTATTATACAGGATTTATACAGCACCAACAGTTTGCGCAGCGCTTTACAATATGAGCGCAGACAGTACAGTTACAATACAATTCAATACAGGAGGAATCAGAGGGCCCTGCTCGTTAGAGCTTACAATCTAGGAGGGAAGGTCAAGTGAAACAAAAGATAATATCTATGGGGGATGAACTGATAAAGAAAATGTAAATGTAATTGTTAGGTGTGGGTAGAATAAGCTTCTCTGAAGGGGAGGATTTTCAGAGACTGTCTAAAAGCTAATAGAGTAGGCGATAGTCAGACAGGTTGGGGTAAGAAGTTCCATATGATTGGAGAGGCTCTGATAAAGTCCTGGAGGTGAGCAAAGGAGGAGGTGACGAGGGAGCTAGAGGGCAGGAGGTCTTGAGACGAAGGAAGAGAACAATTCGATTGGTATTTCGAGACTAGGCTGTTGATGTAGCTGGGGGCTAAATTGTGGATGGCTTTGTAAGTTGTTGTGAGTATTTTTTATGTAATTCATTGGGTGAGCGGGAGCCAGTGGAGGGCTTGACAGAGAGGAGTAGCAGACACAGAGTGACTGGTAAGGTGGATGAGTCTGGCAGCAGCATTCATGATGGATTGAAGGGGGGATAGCCTATGTAGAGGTAAGCCAATGAGAAGGGAGTTGCAGTAGTCGAGGCAAGGGATGACCAGGAAGTGAATTAAGAGCTTGTGTCATTGGTTAGAAAGGGGTGTATTTTTGAGATATTGCGGAGGTTGAGGCGGCAGGATTCGGACAGTGATTGGATGTGGGGCTTAAAGGAGAGTTCAGAGTCCAGGACTCCCTAGGACCTTTGCATGCGGTGATGGGCTGATAGTTCTGCCATCGATTATGACAGAGAGATCAGGGGAAGGGGCACGTGGTGGAGGAAAAATTATAAGTTCGGTTTTGGATAGATTGAGTTTGACGAAGTGGTGTGACATCCAGACTGATATATCTGTTAGTAAATTAGTGCTACATGAGGAGACTGAGGGAGTGAGCTGAGGGGTAGAGAGATAGATTTGGGTGTCATCAGCATAGAGATGTTATTGGAAGCCAGGGAGGAGGTATAGATTGAAAATTGGAGCGGCCCAAGAACAGAACCTTGATGAATTCAACTTTAACCACCACCACCTTGAACTGCAGTCTTCCTCTGCTGCCTTTATCTTCCCCTGTCCTGTGATCAAGCACTGGTCCTCCTTCATTACTCCATTGTGAGAGGAAGGGGTGGGCACCTATTTGTATTCAGTAGTATTGGCCATCACAGCAATCCCAAGGCACAGTGCCACTCTCAGACAAAATGGCTATCCTAAGGTAGCCCAACAGCGTGAGCGCTTTTACAGGTTAATTATTCCTATTTTGTTGTGTAACATTATTTTTTAAAACAGTAACCTTATTTTTAACAGCTAAAGAACTCCAAAAGTTACCCAAATGTCTGTGTAAAATCAAATGTTCTTTTAAAAAAATAGGGGGGAACGTTCTGCTTTTCAACACAAAAATATTGTTTTTGAACAGTTAGTTCCCCAGCCCCCTAAGAAACATATGCTGCCTATGTATCTGCAGAATAAAGTGAAATTATAAAAACATGCTACACTTGCTTATCTTTCAATTGTTTGTGTAAGACCAGCGTAAAACCCTTTCAAATTAATCCCAAAACCCTGACGCAAAAATATGTAATACTGCTGAACATATGTTTCTTTTGTCAGTAGTGTGATTATACCTCTGAAAATTACACAAGCTGGGATTTTAAACTTCCAGCCTTGAGTCTCTTATTATATTCATTACACTGGTAATAGTGTATGGGTAGAAAATTATTAACAACATAAGGTTGTACTCTGCATGAAACAGTCATAAACTGTGCTTTTACCCTATGCAAAAATAAAGAGATGAAGAAATTAAATTTATTACACTTTGAGATGTGCCTGCTTTTTATGATAAATGGGTATAATAACTTAGGGCAAAGAGTACTGGTGTGTATTAGTAATAGCAAACAATTACAAATCTGCTTCAGCTTCTAAAAGTTAAATTCTACCTGATCACCACAGGTTACTGTAATAAGTGTGACGTGAGGTTAATTACAAGGATTGAACCTGGGTTTACATATATTTCACTAAGTATAAAATACCCATCCGTGTGCAGGGGAATTTAAAGTGGCTCTGCCATGATGAAAGTGCCACACTTGTCACCTGTCTGACTTAACCACTTCCCGACCAGCCACCACATTTATACTGCAACAAGGTGGCTCGATCCCGCAAATCGCCGTGGGTGTGCATCGGCTTGTGCACCCACTTTTGTGGGTGCACGCGCACTCCCATTGGCCAGCGGGAGAGCCAGTCAGCGGATCAGTGTAAACAAGGCAGATCTCCCCTCTGACATGGGAGATCACACAGATCCTGTCTTTCTGTTAAGCAAGGGGACAGATCTGTGTGTTTCCCCAGTCACACAGTGCTTCATACAGTTAGAAAACACAAACAGGGAACACATTTAACCCCTTGATCACCCCTGATGTTAACCTCTTCCCTGCCAGTGCTAATAGTACAATATCAGTGCAAATATTTAGCACTGATTACTGTAATAATGTCACTAGTTCCCAAAAAAGTGTAAAAAATGTCAGATAGGTGTCCGATCTGTCTGCTACAATGTTGCAGTCCTGCTAAAAATCGCAGATCGCCGCCATTATTAGTAAAATAAAATAATAATAAAAATCCCATTTATCTATCCCCTATTTTTTAGACGCGATAACTTTTGCGCAAACCAATCAATATACGCGTATTGTGATTTTTTTACCAAAAATATGTAACAGAATACACATTGGCCTATACTGATAAATGCATTTTTAAAGATATTAAGGGAGATTGGCGCCCCGTCCAATAATGAAATGTATCATTAGCCCGCATATGTCGCAGTCCCTTAAATAGTGAAAACCACTATGTATTATAAAATGAAAAGGAAGGTATTGGCGCTGACTAGGCTGTAAAGTGAATGTGTGCTAGTGAAAAACACAATCCCTGCAGACCATTTCACCCTGCACCATTCACAATCTGGTGTATACCATGCCCCTTGATACCACAAATGTGTTTTGCATGAAATACATGTATCACAGTGAACCTCTATATATTCAAATCATAGCACATATTTGTAGCATTGACATGTAAAACATAGTAATAGTGTCCATAAAAATATCCCAACACCACGTGAGTCCTTTTCTGATTGCAAGAGAAAAAACTCCACCAGTGCTCATCCAAAAGAAGTGAGGGTGGCAACTCACCAGAAAATTCTGACCCTTTTTACAAGACTTGTCATACTTTTGTACATAATTTCCATCCTCTTGTTGTGAAACATTGCCCAATTAACTTATAATGTCTACCCACTTTTGGAATGACTCACTCTGACATTGTTCAAAAAAACTTGCAGTCCGCCTTGACACCCCATGATGCCTTCTCCTGAGAAACAATTGAAAGAATTATTTTTTAAAAATAATTTTTTGGGCATCTGTATGAATGGGAGCACATAACAAACATATAGCGTGGTTTTGTCAAATATGATGCCAAAAGTCGAAATGTGCTTTAAGTACTGTTAAGTCTCAGACTCAGAACAAGTAATGCTAAATAAGTGTGAGAATTCTTTATCCATTCACTTGTTTTGGGTCAGCGACTCAAACAGCACTGGAGTCAAAGCATCAGCATGACAGCTAGAAAACTAGCAGTCTTTCATGACAGATTCCCTTCAGAACAAAATTAGCTTATTTTTATACCCACCTGCTTAAGCCTTTGATCCTTGCATTCTCCAATGGTGCAGGTGATGATTAGTAGTATAATAGTTCTTTGTAAATCCTGTAGCTTACCTAACACGAATGGCCCCTCTCCTGACTAATCCTTTAATAATCCTGAAAATAATGTTTACGTTTTATTAGCATTCATAACACATAACCTGCAACTTACCCTAATGCTTTACCCCTACCCCAATACTTAAAGTGTATCGAAACAAAATAAAAACATTGTAACATATTGCAGCTCACTAGTCATGGAATATGGTAGCTCTGTTGATTTTCTTTATTAGTTTTATGGTGATAATACTCACTCACTGCACTGTTTCCATGGAGGAGCAGAACTGTCACCCTGGGACAATAAATACATTAACAGTAAGATCATCAGGTGAAAATAAACAGATATATCACAGCACTTTCCATAGTGTATTTAACAGACTGAAAAGGAGAAAAAAAGAGTTCTTTGTTAAGGTTTACATATATTTTGTTGTTAGCCATACACCCCAATAGATTCTGAACCTTCCTTACAATAAATGCTAATTGTCCTACTAAATCTTTGTCTGTAATATTTTCTTTGGCACAAATACGGAAAAAGTATGCTGATCGGGAGTTATGTAATGCTGGCTTCTTAATGTACATTAGAAACATTCCAAGTTAGTACTGAATCCAAAGACAAGCAGGCAACCAGTGTTTTTAGAAGGAGGTCAGCAATGGCAGCCCATATGTAGTTTGGTGCTACAGGGGTTAACAGCTGTGAGTGTAAAGGACTTATGCTGCTCCCCTGCCCCTTCATGTCCCTTCCGCCATTAAGGGCTCATGTACAGTGCCTTGAAAAAGTATTCATACCCCTTGAAATTTTCCACATTTTTTTACAACCAAAAACGTAAATGTATTTTATTGGGATTTTATGTGATAGACCAACACAAAGTGACACATAATTGTGAAGTGGAAGGAAAATGATAAAATGGTTTTCAGCACTTTTTAGAAATAAATATGTGAAAAGTGTGGCATACATTTGTATTCAGCCCCAAGTCAATACTTTGTAGAACCACCTTTCACTGCAATTATAGCTGCAAGTCTTTTTTGGGTATGTCTCTACCAGCTTTGCACATCTAGAGAGTGACATTTTTGCCCATTCTTCTTGGCAAAATAGCTCAAGCTCTGTCAGGTTTGATGGAGAGCATCTGTGAACAGCAATTTTCAAGTCTTGACACAGATTCTCAATTGGATTTAGGTCTGGGCTTTGACTGGGTCATTCTAACACATGAATATGCTTTGATCTAAACCGTTCCATTGTAGCTCTGGCTGTATGTTTAGGGTTGTTGTCCTGCTGGAAAGTGAACCTCTGCCCCAGTCTAAAGTCTTTTGCAGACTCTATCAGGTTTTCTTCATTGATTCAAGATTGCATTGTATTTGGGTCCATCTATCTTCCCATCAACTTTGACCGGCTTCCCTGTCCCTGCTGAAGAAAAGCATCCCCATAACATCATGCTGCCACCACCATGTTTCACGGTGAAGATGGTGTGTGTTCAGAGTGATGTGCAGTGTTAGCTTTCCGCCACACATCGCGGTTTGCTTTTAGGCCAAAAAGTTCAATTTTGATCTCATCTAACCAGAGCACCTTCTGCTACATGTTTCCTGTGTCCCCCACATGACTTCTTGCAAACTGCAAACTGGACTTTTTATGGCTTTCCTTCAACAATGGCTTTCTTCTTGCCACTCTTCCATAAGGGCCAGATTTGTGGAGTGCACAACTAATAGTTGTCCTGTGGACAGATTCTCCCACCTGAGCTGTGGATCTCTGCAGCTCCTCCAGAGTTACCATGGGCCTCTAGGCTGCTTCTCTGATTAATGCTCTCCTTGCCCGGCCTGTCAGGTTAGGTGGACAGCCATGTCTTGGTAGGTTTGCAGTTGTGCCATACTCTATCCATTTTCAGATGATGGATTGAACAGTGCTCCGTGAGATGTTCAAAGCTTGGGATATTTTTTTATAACCTAACCCTGCTTTAAACTTCTCCACAACATTATCCCTGACCTGTCTGGTGTGTTCCTTGGCCTTGATGATGCTGTTTATTCACTAAGATTCTCTAGCAAACCTCTGAGGGCTTCACAGACAGCTGTATTTATACTGAGATTAAATTAAACACAGGTGAACTCTATTTACTAATTAGGTGACTTCTGAAGGCAATTGGTTCACTAGAACTGAACTTTCATGCCACACTTTTCACATATTTATTTGTAAAAACATTTGAAAACCATTTATCATTTTCCTTCCACTACACAATTATGTGCCACTTTGTGTTGGTCTATCACATAAAATCCCAATAAAATACATATACGTTTTTGGTTGTAAAAAAATTTGGAAAATTTCAAGGTGTATAAATACTTTTTCAAGGCACTGTATATGAGCCCTTAATGGTGGAAGGGACATGAAGGGGCAGGGGAGCAGCAAAAGTCCTTTTTTCTCACAGCTGTTAACCCCTGTAGCACCAAATTACATATGGGCTGCCATTGCTGACCTCATTCTAAAAACACAAGTTGCCTGCTTCTCTTTGGATTCAGTACTAACTTGGAATGTTTCTAATGTACATTAAGAAGCCAGAATCATTATATAACTCTTAATCAGCATACTTAAGTACATTTACATTTTTGGTTATAACAAAATATTGAAAATTTCAAGGTGTATGAATACTTTTTCAAGGCACTGTACACGGGGTGGCTGAAAACCTTTTCTGAATGCTTGAAACTTGACAGCTGATAATGGACAGTGAAAATGTTCATTTTACAGCTTTTACATAACGAGTTTATGCGAGTTTAGCAACTAGTTACGAGCATTTGAGGCAAAAGCGTTTTTTAAAGATAACTTCAAGAGACCCTCCCAAATGCCCACAACGCATGAAAAACAAGTCAATTATTAACTAATTCAGCCATTCTGTGAGAGAAGAGAGAACCACCGCAGTGAGAGCAGGGCACTGTCTTATTTTTTGTGTTTTTACTATGGATCCCATCATGTGTGAGGAAATGCTCCTGATGCTGTTGTTGCTGAGGCTCTGAAGACGTAGAACATTGCATGAAAGGATAAGAGTTCTGCAGTTACAAGCATTTGGCGTTTGAAATTCCAGTAAACTACAGTCCTGAACGCAATTTTTCTGCTTTGTAATGCCTGTAATCTCAACTGTCTCTAAACTACTACAAACTACAAACTATTGAGTGTACATGTACACATAAGATTACATAGAGGAGCGTTCAGCGGCTTCTGAAAAAACACCCAACTGCTCCTAAACTTCATTTTATCAGCTGTAGTGTACATAAGGCCTAACAGACTTGCACTATACCACACATTCTGTGAAAGGAGAAGGAGTGGATTAATGACAGGATACCTTGCTAATTCACAGAATGCACTGCATTGTGGGACAACAATAGTAAATGTTCTGTCAATGGTGGAGGGGGCAGGAAGTCCTTCACTCTCACAGCAGCTACTGTTAACCCCTGCACCACCAAAAGTTTGTGGCTCTGGTCAGCATTCGGAGTCATGAAGGACATGGGATACACACCATTGCAGGAAATGAATGCATTTGATGCTGTGTCCCCAAGAACGTTATTACGTCAGCATTAAATTTACTAAAGTTAGCTTCACAAAATAAAAATTCCAATATGCTATAAGCTTACCGTTGTTTGTTTTAGAGAAAGAACTCATATAAGATTTATCAGTGTTGAATTACTAAAGGAGAGGCTGTTCAATTGAACATTCATTGTGACTATTCACTTTGTACAGTGAATGTTTACTGAGTTTGTAAATTAGATGTATACCTCAATCAACCAATCATGTGTGTTCCCCCCCCTCATATACAATTGGATATTCAAAGTGAATATAGGGGAACCTTATTTGCTAACATTCACTTTCCGTACTAAACATTCACTGAACTCTATCTCTTTAGTAAAGCAACCCCATTATTTGATTATATATGCATGTAATCTTCTGTCCTGCTTCTAAAATAAACAAGCCAAAAAACAACCTTTAGTTAGATTATTTAATAAATAATAAACGTTGTTCTATTGTATGTTGTAATTTAGAAATCAAGATTTTATATATGTCTTCCTAGTACTAATTGAATCTCATTCCTGCCCATTTCTCATTAATTCACAAAACAGTATTTTTATAATTAGCATTGCAGTTTACTGCTTGCTTTGGCAGCACCTTCTAGGATAGTAAAGTGGCATCTTGAGGGACCTGACAAAAATTACTTCAAAACCTTAAATTAGAAATGTAATTACAAAGCAGAGTTTGTGAACTAGATGTATGTTTGTTGGTACAGCACATAAAACATTGCAATTACATGGTGATGTAGAAAAGCAGCTTTATAGAATGTATTTTTTAAAAGTACAGTAAAATACAATCTGTTTTATACTACATGCTGTTTGTTTATTACAATACATAATTTTACAATGTAAAGTACAATTTATTTAATAAAATAGTAAGAATGTATATGTATTGTTTTGCCTACAGCACACCTTTGACCATTTTTAGTTTTAGATACAGTGAGAAATGGTCAGAATCCGTATCAGGTTTTTATTATCTGTCCCTGCTGAGCATTCTCTTTCTTTCCTGTCCCCCATTCACAGTCAGATAGCATTAAACAGTTTTATTTTATGAATGAGGAACACAGTAAACAATGTAACAGATTTTTGAATTGCTTAAGTAAGGTCTTAAAGGAAAAAGTTCACCTTTGGGAACATGTTACTAAAGACGGATTGAACAAGTAACATGCTCCCAATGCTGCAGCCGCTGCCTGACCCCCCCCCCTTCGTGTGACAGCAGTAGAGGGAAAAGTTCCCTGTACTAGTTGTCAGCTTTTGAAATCAGTGTGGCCATGCGGGGCTTCACACACACAGCCGCTTCATTCATACACAGAGTTCTGTGTATGAATGAACTAATAGTCCCAACATCCTTTGTGGATGTCAGCTTGTAGTTCTCAATGAACTACTATGTCCCTGTGGAGCACCATGGTAGTTCACTGATTCTTCCTGTCAGTGTATCTGCTTGCCCGTATGTATGGGCACACAGTTACTCTGACAGATCTGCAGGAGACCATCATGGCACCAAAGATCTGCTGATCCCTGGTGCAATGCTTTACAGTAGGGATCTCCAAACTATGGCCCTCCAGCTGTTGCAGAACTACACGTCCCAAGGGGCATTGTAAAACTCTGACATTTAAAGACATGACTAGGCATGATGGGAACTGGAGGCAACAACTGGAGGGCCATCGTTTGGAGGCCCCTGCTTTACAGGCTCCAAAAAACAAATAATAAATTCATATTTTTTTACCTGCAAATGTATTCTTTTTTTTAAGTGAACTTATCTTTTAATCAAATGTCATGTTTTTTTTTATTGCCTGTGTCCCATGGGTGAAATTACTCTTAACTCACTTATCCACTTAAATAGTGCATTTAATCCAGCACTACTCTTATTTCAGCACTGGAAAATCTGAAAGCAGGCAAAAATCTGTATTCTGTCCTAATCTTTTATACCATACAATCGTCTCATTAAGCTTTTGTAAATGTCAGATATTGGACTATTAAACAATGAGAACATAATGACAGTGTGTTTTACCATATTGTTTGTGTTCAGCTTTAAAAACTGGACTGGGGACCATTGTGAAGTGTATAAATATGGTCTCACTTGGATGCCATGGCCCAGGAAACAAAAAATAGTCTTGGTAACTAGTTAAATGTGTTTAATGTGATATGTACCCTTCATTCTCTTGAGAAATTCTTTCTTGTCTGCTGAAAGGAGATAGATGACATTTTTATTTTTTCATATACTTTCAATTAATGAATACATCGAGGATAATTGGCGATAAATATAGATGCTGAGTTTCTTGAAGATAATTATTATGCAGTACCTTCTGTTGAATTCCATGGGGATTCTCAACTGTTCTGCTGCCTTAGGTGATATCTGAAATGCCCTCCCTCTCTTCATCCCTTATACAAGTTCATGTAAATATTTTGATCAAATAGTATGCTCTACTAAAGCCAAATAAGGATAGTTTAATTATTATTGTGTCTGCTAGGTAATTAATACACACTTTGAATGACAGATAACTCACTAAGAGTCTCTGTGGTTGCTCACAGTTTATGAATCAATTGATATAACGTGTGAATCATTGTATACACATTGTTTAGTACTACCACAATAATCTTTACAGTGCTTGAGAACCATATGAGCTATAACACATGATCACATTATGTCAATTACGCAGCTACAAGAAACAAGGTGAGAATAGGAGAGAACAGAGAGACAACCTCACCAGTCTGCTTCATTTACTGCCCAGTCACATGATGGGGGCATGGAGGTGACCAGGTTGTGTTACTTACAAATATAAGAAAGGTCACCTGATGGCTTTGCTGTTTGTAACGGCTATATAAATCTCTGGACTGGATAAGGAAAAATAAAATATTTAGCATATAAGTCAGCTCTAATATTTGTATTTCAATTGTGTATCTATCTATTAGACTGAAGTTTGACTTTTAAACTGTAGAGTTTTTTTTTATTATTTTTGATTTTTAAACATGAAAGGTTTCTTTTTTATTGATTCTTTTGGCATTAGTCCAGGGCTGCAGATGGCTTTAGAGACATGTTTTTACATTCTGTCTACAGAGGTCTTGGACATTTTCTGAAGCGTTTCTCTTTCTGAATTAAGCATTATTCTAATGTACAGCATTTCAGACAACATGACAAGGCTATTTCCAGGGCCACAGCACTTTGTAATTCACAAGCTAAAAGAAAATTCTAGCAGGTCACAGTGACTTGTGCCTGTTAATAAAACAAATGACTGCTATTTCTGGGTGCATTTTATTTTCATCCAAAAGCATATTACGTCTGTGCCATATACATCATCAAGTAAACTTACACAGACCCTTTCAAAACCATAAAAACTGAACAACCCTGCTTTAAAATGTTCAATGACACTCAGATGAATATACACATTATCAGATGGGTTAATTGGAGAATTTAAATTGACTACATTCAGCGTTTATTTAAATCATTATGTGACAATATGTTATGGTTTATGCTATAAATTTTCAATATGGTATATTCATGCTAGAGCAAAAAAAAAATGACATTGAATTTAAAAAAAAAGTAATATGGAAAAGCACATTTTTCTGCCCACAAAATGGTGCTCGAAAATCAATGATATCCACCAAATGGAAGGCTTGACCTTTACACTGTGCAATATTTACAGGGAAAATCAGAACAACCAGGATACCCTAGCTGTGCTTCAAAACCACAGATTTTTACAGGTAGTGGCCTGCCAGATCTAAAACAGATTTATCTACGTGATGGTCAAATTTGCCAGATATGGACAATTGAAGTGGGTGCCAACCATCTGTATTGTTCGGGGTACGGTAAAAAAAAAAGCCACACCTCACATTGATGAAGACCTTCAATCCTGGATATGTTTGAGCTTTGAAGTCACCAGGGAATCCATTTTTCAATTAGTGGTAGAGCAAGCCTAAAGGGGCTCAACTATGGGTACCTTAAAGTAGAAATGTTGCCACCTATTAAAAGTATGTGCAGCATCCCCTAACTATAATTGCATCTGCACTTACTGTTTTCTCCTAGTCTCTCTGGAAAGGCCCACAAATACCTATCGATCCTCCCAGTGAAGTATACCTAATGCAGCTTCCTGTGACCCTTTCTGTTACCACTCTAATGTGTAGCTACTTGTTTATACTCTACATAGACAGTAATAAGGTGCTGCTCACAGCTTTCTGGATGGACAGCACTGTCTCTGTTACTGAAACCTTCCTCCTGTGTGCTGCAGTGTCTGGGAGGAAAATTTGGCCCAGTCAGGGAAGGTAAAGGAAGCTTTTTGTTTACTTTATGAGACTTGTTCATTACATGATAACTGGACTTGGTACTCATTTGGACTTTCATACAGGAGTCTTTAATTGAACTTTAACTTTATGTCAAATGTAGCTGTAGAGTAATGTACTATCTGTAACAGATTACTACACCTTTAAGGTAAAGAGTCATTATGTTAGATCACAGCTCTATCTCTCTAAGGCTTCTGACAGGGGCTATAAATCAGCAGAGAACTTCACACAGTTCAGCTGCCTTGCTTGTCAGCTCACCCCAGATGCTCCATTTGAGGCTGCTATAACTTATACACAACACAGCTGCCTCAGTAGTTTTGTTAACCCTGCAAACCCTTTTACTATGTTACCAAATACAGAACACCAAACATTCAGTTTACAGGGTTCTCTGGTTCTCAGAATTGTAATGCTTTGCAGTAAATATAACCATAAGAATAAGGTATCCAAATACTCAACTAGCATTCTATTTTAAAACTATTTAGGCTTAATTCTTAATTTTTAGGTCACCTAGCATGGAAGAACTCATAAACAACACAGGCATTTCTTCTTGTACAAAGATTAGTGCTCCACATAAATAATGTTAAAAGATGTTTTTTTTTTGTAAAGTAAATCTTTAGTATCTATAATAAGTCAATGAGTTATATTTTTCAATGGAAAGTTTTCCAAGGCTAAAAGTTAGTGACTTCTTTGGAGTAATGAAGAGTGAAGTCAACAGTAGACCAAAATATGTTCAGACTTTACAGGCATCAATCGCAGATATACATATAGATAAAGGCATTGATTTTTATTGCTACAAATATATACAATTTAGAACAGAACATTAAAAGTTTCAAGGTCGATACAACATTTTTCATGCACTATAAGGCCTCATACACACGGACATTTTTTGACGCCGGCGTTTTCAGGCATTTTTTGCAGCTCTCCATGTTAGTCAATGGCCCCATAAAAACGCCAACGTTTTTGAGCTGTAGATGGCGTAGGCGTTAGTGGGCTGAAACTAGAACCCGCGGCCAGCGCGTTCTGAGGCTGTAATGTTTTGGCGTTTTTTTACGCCGACACCGCAAAACCCCAACTAACGCCAACTAATATTGTACCGGCGTTAACTGGCATTTTTTGACGCCAACGTTTATAGGTTAAAAAATAGCAGAGGGATGATTTTTTTTTAAAAACGCGTATTGACGCCGACGCTCACTAACGGCGATGCATAACGCAGAAAAACGCAGATTTTTTTCCTTGACGTCGGGCCCGACATTTTGTTTATTTCTTAAGAAATGTCCTCGTGTATGAGGCCTTAGCATTGTTCTACATAAATGCCTAGTACCATTGCTTTAATACATACTCATCTAAACTTTCTAGCATGAATACACTATCACCCAATGACAGTACAATCATGGGCAATGGTGGAATGGCACCTCATCTCAAAGAATTTACAGACTTCCTCAGGACAGCGTGAGGTCACTGTAAAAACCACACGATTGAGTTTTTTTAGAAAACAACAAAATAATAAAATAACTGCTTTTAAAACAACAACTATGCCAAACAGAGGTCCCCCATAGATGAAATGTACATCCTGATCAAAATTTATATACAGATATACATCTATAGGTTCGTTAAATGGCCAATAGTCAATAAAATAAACCAAAAATAAATAACAGGAAGCTCCTGCACTAGATTATTGCACAGATCTGGAAGAAGTATACAAAGCACATCAAGGTTCAAGGAAGAATGCACAGGTCTTTTGTATTTGGATAATATTTACTTATCCTGGAGTTTAATTTTAAATGGTAATACTGTGCAATGGGATGAATAAAAAAATAAAATATTAGATATGATATACTTACATTTTCCAGAGAAAATGGTGCTCTAGGTTCTCTCCTGTGCTATTGAAGTGTAGTATAGTTGTCTCTGCCTAGAATCAGGATTCAGTTCAAACTGGTGGAACTCTCTGACCTTCAACATCTGGCATTGAAATAAAGACAGTACAGTTAGGTGGAGTGATAGTCCCACCTTCGTTAGTGAAAGAACTGCATAGGAACATCAGGTAAGCTGCATCCCCAATGAGGGGTTAAAAAAAATTGTAGCTGGCCACCGATGCAGGGGGATTAAAACATTGCCACTTACCACCAATGAGTGGAGTTGAAAAAAAAACCCACTGCATTAATCCCCAATGTGTGCACGTTTGTGTGTGTGTGGGGGGGTCAATAAACACCACCATCAATAAAGGAGTTATAGCACCACTGCAGGGGGGTTAACAGCGCTGCTACGAGCACTATTGTATTATTTTTTTTAATAGTGAAAGTTAAACTATTGAAAAGGGTGTCACCACAGATGAACTCTGCAGCCTGAAAATGGAAGTTCAAATTACAGACTAATTGTTATTAATAAAGCCTTACGAGTGCCTGTAACCACTATGTCTGAGCTAGCAGACTGGTCACATAATTGGAAACCATATAAATGAAAAAAAAGGGAATCTGCATTTACTGGTACATAAGAGACCATGCATTTAAATACATTTCTTTAAAAACTTTATTACATACATCATTAAAAACTGGACTGGATCAAGCATGAAAAGAAATACTATCAATGTCTACTACCCTACTGGCCTAAGATATTGTATGAAAATATCCCCAGTGACAGGGACCAGGTGGTGACAGATCATCTTGAGTCAACACATTTCTCAGACAGCTTCTTCAGGACCACTTTGGGATCAAATGAAAATGTAGCAACATGCAACTAAATATAAAAAGGATTATATTAAAAAAAAGGAATAATAAAAAACAACTTGTTTGAACAATAAATGCGTAACACTATATGTGAACAGTCAACAAGAGGTCCACTTGACTTTTGGTGGCTCACATAGGGGACAGATTATGAGTAGTGTTGAGCGAACCCGGACTGTAACGTTCGGGTCCGTACCGAACTTTCGGGTGTCCGTGGCACGGACCCGGACCCGGACATTTCAAAAATCGTTCGGGTTCGGTCCGGGGTTCTGCTATTTTACTCCACGTGTTGAGAAGCTGCAGGGCAGCCAATCAACAAGCGTTTCACTGGTTTGCCCTTAGAAGCCATCACAGCCATGCCTACTAATGGCATGGCTGTGATTGGCCGGTGCATCATGTGACCCAGCCTCTTTATAAGCTGGAGTCACAGTGCTGCAGTCACATGCTCCTTGGGTTAGTATAGGGAAAGGTAGCTGACGGCGTGAGGGACAGATTTTAGCCATTTTAAGACCTGATCCTGCATCCTGAGATAGATTACTTTACTACTGCTGTCTGTGCTGTTGCTCTGAGGACAGATAGCAGAAATTAGAGATTTCACATACCGCTGCTTTGAGTTGCAGATCAAGCTCTGCATAGAACAACGATCGCTACGATCG
>BLSH010146470.1:790837-823894 GCA_018402905.1 Glandirana rugosa
ATTTGATTAGAGAAACACGGTAACGATCGAGAGTTAGGACCGACAGTGACTTTCCTCTTTTTCACTTTTCACTCTCACTAGTAAAATAACCAAGAATCATGTCATTCAATTAAAAGTAATATATATGTCCATGGCCAGACACAGTTGGATCCATGTATATTTCCTATATGACTTTACAGATGAGTACCCTAATAAGGACACCATGAATCAGTAAGTAATGACTTTACCCATAAACATTTTAAACGTCTATCAACGAATAACGAGTATTAATCTCAACTCGCTTGTGGACCTTCAAGCCCAAGACGACCAGGCAGGCTTGAAGCCCTGTTTCAGGCCCAGCGTGCGATCGTTCGGGTTCCGTCCGGACCCGGACCCGGACTTTGTCCCGAAGTTCGGACGGACCAGCAGAACCCGAACTTCCAGGTGTTCGCTCAACTCTAATTATGAGCAATAAGCAACTATCTGCAAATTTTACAAATACCCATTTCAGTAATGAATGACTAAGTACCACAGGAATAATCCCATGAGTAGACATTTCAGTATATCCTTTATATGTACCTAGGTTGACACAGACCGGTACCTGTATATATAATGAAAATTAACTTACTGTACTAAGAACCAATAAAATGATCACTCTCACTTTTCACTTTTTCTCCTTTCAGTGACAGCCAGGATTGAGAGCTAGCAATGGCACAAAGAGATTAGTTTACTTAGGATAAATAGGTTGTTCATTTTGTAAGGATTTGTTTCTTAGCAAACATATTTTCCCTTATTTCAGTGAATGAGTGGAAGCTCTGCTAACTTTCAGCATTCGGTCATGTGTTTGCATGTGATTGGGTATTCTATGCTAAGTGAATTTTCATCACATTCATTAAGCTGAGAGAAAAGTCAATTGGAAAGTAAAAATACGAATAGCCTATTTGCCTTTAATAAATCAACCTCAAGGTGTCAACCCTTATTATTAACCTATCCCCAGCATTGGGCATCATGATGGGAAATGTAAAGGTGGAAGGGATAAGAAAAGCTGCAGTTTTAAAAGATTGTAAATTACTTTTGAAAGGATTACATGAGATTTCAATGATTGGATTTACATATACATTTTTGGCCATTATCAGCATGCTTTTCAGTTGGCAATATCAGCTGTGTAGTAGCAATTTATAGAAAGCAGAGTTTCTAACCTATTTACACACTATCCAAAACTAGAACATTTTTAAATGGAGTTGGGTTTTAAAGTAGATATAAACTAGATGCTTTTTAGTTTGCTAAAACTGTGTATCATAAACAATTGCCTTTTCTTAAAAATAACATGTTTACCTTTTGTATTCTTTTGGCCTTTCAATGATGCTGACCTTATCAATTTCTTTGCATTGCTACTCGCTGTTCAGTACAAGCTTGTTGATGGTGAAAACAGTGGGAAGTGCCTGCACACTGTGAGCCAGCATGGCTGCTTTAAGCATTCACTGAAATTGTATATGACTGAGTGACAACACAGTGGAACAGTTAGGAATTAGAGACAGATAACAGTCACCTTACCACAAAATGTGCCCGAATAAGAAAATTCAGGTCAGGATTACCAGGACTATTTTATTGAAAAATGTAAGTTTAAAAAGATTACAAAAAGATAAATACGTTTAAGGCTTTTATTTTTTATTGTCTTTGCACGTGCCCTTAGTCTGTGTGAATTTTCTTTATATCTTAGTGTATAGATTTTCGTGTACTTTTATTGATAGTTTTTCAAAACCAACATCCTACTGCTAAGTACCAAAACCAACATCCTACTGCTTAGCTCCACTCCAGTTTTCATGCTACAGACAGTGATCAAACACTATGGAGTTGATTTACTAAAGGAGTAGGAACTGTTCATTTACAGTTGTATGCAAAAGTTTAGGAATCCCTGACAATTTCCATGATTGTCATTTATAAATATTTGGGTGTTTGGATCAGCAATTTCATTTTGATCTATCAAATAACTGAAGGACACAGTAATATTTTAGTAGTGAAATGAGGTTTATTGGATTAACAGAAAATGTGCAATATGCATCAAAACGAAATTAGACAGGTACATAAATTTGGGCACCCCACCAGAAAAATCAGACCAATATTTAGTAGAGCCTCCTTTAGCAGAAATAACAGCCTCTAGACACTTCCTATAACCTGTAATGAGTGTCTGGATTCTGGATGAATGTATTTTGGACCATTCCTCCTTACAAAACATCTCCAGTTCAGGTCTGGGGACTGGGATGGCCATTCCAGAACATTGTACTTGTTTCTCTGCATAAATGCCCGAGTAGATTTTGAGCAGTGTTTTGGGTCGTTGTCTTGTTGAAATATCCAGCCCCGGCGTAACTTCAACTTTGTGACTGATTCCTCAACATTATTCTCAAGAATCTGATATTGAGTGGAATACATGTGACCCTCAACTTTAACCAGATTCCCAGTACTGGCACTGGCCACACAGCCCTACAGCATGATGGAACCTCCACCAAATTTTACTGTGGGCAGCAAGTGTTTTTCTTGGAACGCTGTGTTCTTTTGCCGCCATGCATAACGCCCCTTGTTATGACCAAAATGAAGCTGGCTTGTCCAAATGTGCATTTGCATACCTCAAGCGACTCCGTTTGTGGTGTGTGTGCAGAAAAGGCTTCTTTCGCATCACTCTCCCATACAGCTTCTCCCTGTGCAAAGTGCGCTGAATTGTTGAACGATGAACAGTGACACCATCTGCAGCAAGTTGATGTTGTAGATCTTTGGAGGTGGTCTGTTGGCTGTTTTTGACCGTTCTCCCCATCCTTCGCCTTTGCATCTCCAATATTTTATGTGGCCTGCCACTTCTGGCCTTAACAAGAACTGTGCCTGTGGTCTTCCATTTCCTTTCTATGTTCCTCACAGTGGACACTGACAGCTTATATCTCTGCGATAACTTTTTGTAGCCTTCCCCTAAACCATATTGTAGAACAATCTTTGTTTTCAGGTCATTTGAGAGTTGTTTTGAGGCCCCCATGTTGCCACTCTTCAGAGGAGAGACAAAAGAGAACAACAACTTGCAATTGGCCAACTTAAATACCTTTTCTCATGATTGGATGCACCTGTCTATGAAGTTCAAGGCTTAATGAGTTCACCAAACCAATTGTGTGTTCCAATTAATCAGTGCTAAGTAGTTACAGGTATGCAAATCAACAAAATGACAAGGGTGCCCAAATTTAGGCACCTGTCTAATTTCCTTTTGATGCATATTGCACATTTTCTGTTAATCCAATAAACCTCATTTCACTACTGAAATATTACTGTGTCTTTCAGTTATTTCATAGACCAAACCCCCAAATATTTATAAATGACAATCGTGGAAATTGTCAGGGGTTCTTAAACTTTTGCATACAACTGTAGCTTGGGAAATAAGGTTAAACTGTTTTCTTTCACTTGAACTATCAATCTTGTGCATTTAAATTAAAACACAGGATTTTTGTTTTGATGATTGAATAGAGCACAGCTTACTAAACGATGGGAACATAAAGTTTGCTAAGGACACCTGCACACTGGGGCGAGGATGGGTGGTAGCCGTAAAGCGCTGAGAATTAGCGGCCCACTTACCGCTATTACAGCGGCGCTATGCACAGGAAAACATTCCAGTGTGAAAGGGGGTCTAAGTGAAAACTCTTAACTCCTTTAATAAATGAATCCCCTATGTGTGCTAGCTTATTCAGCAAAACAGTGAAACAATTATAAGGTATTTATCAATAACCCTTTCAACCAATCAAAAAATAAAATGTATTTTCACTTTTGCAGCCATAAGCTCAACTTTTGACAAAAAATAATAAATGCACATTTTTTTGCAGGTGCATTTGTATTTTGGAAGCCTGTGAAGCATCGCATCAGCGATCAGCAGATTGCTGATGCCATGCATGTCTCCTGCAGATCTATCAGTGTATCGGCTTGCTCATACCTCAAGGAAGTCAATACATTCTGACAGCGCCGAGGTAGTTCATTGAAGACTACAAGCTGACAACCACAAAGGCTGCCAGACCTTGTTGTTTTCCATTCACAGAAAACCCGCCCACCCAGCGAATTGTGGCAGCAGACACAGGAAGAAGATCCCCAGTCAGCTGTCACAGCGGGGTTCGGGGGGGCGTGCAGTGGCTGGTGCATTCATAGCATGTTACACTCTGAATATGGGTGTAATATGTTATGAAAGGTGAACTAACCCTTTAACCACTTCAGCCCCGGAAGGATTTCCCATGTTAGGGCCAGAGCACTTTTTGCGATTCGGCACTGTGTCGCTTTAACTGACAATTGCGCGGTCGTGCGGCGTTGTACCCAAACAAAATTTGCATCCATTTTTTCCCACAAATAGAGCTTTCTTATGGTGTTATTTGCTCACCTCTGCGTCATTTCTGATCACTGCTATAAACAAAAAAAGAGTGACAATTTTGCAAAAAAAAAAAAACATTTCTTACTTTTTGCTAAAATACAAATCCCAAAAAAAAATATAAAAAAACAAATGTATTCATCAGTTTTGGCCAATTTATATTCTTCCTCATATTTTTGGTAAAAAAAATCTCAATCGGCGTTCATTGATTGGTTTGTGCAAAAGTTCCCGCGTTTACAAACCATGAGAATTCATTTCTGGCGTTTTTACTTTTTTTTTTTTTCTGGTGATGGCGGCGATCTGCGATTTTTATCAGAACTTTGAGGGCGGACATGTCGGACATTTTTGACACTTTTTTGGGACCAATGACATTTATACAGCGATCAGAAATTTAAATATCCACTGATTACTGTATAAATGTCATTGGCAGTGAAGGGGTTAATCTGCAGGTGGAGATCTAGGGGTTAGCTGTGTTCCCTAGGTGTGTTCTAACTGTGAGGGAGCTGGGCTGTCAGGGCCATAAGAGATCTAACTGATCCCAGTGACAGGGATCAGTAGATCTCTTACATGCCCACTGACAGAGCTGGGAACCGTCATGTTTACATCAGCGGTTCCCCGTTCTTTCTCTCTGGCAGGTCATCGCAGCTTACTGGCGGACATCGTGTCTGACCAAGCCGCAGGCACACTCCTGCAGAGTGTGGCGGGCACGAGTGCGTGCTGCCGGCAGCACGCTCCCTCCCACTAGCTGCGCACATGCGAATTGCCACTTATATACGGCAATTCGCGGGACAGCGCCACACTGCAGCAGTAAATATGTGGCACATGGTCGGGAAGTGGTTAACAAAGTGTTAAAATTTTAGACACCATCCTTCTGCATTGTATGTTATTAATAGATATTGTGGGGACAAAGGCACTGTGAGACTGTACAAAAAACTTTAGAAATAATTGTTTTTAACCACTTGATGTCTGCGCTATATCCGAAAGATGACTACAGTGTGGACCTCAAATTCCTGGAGGGCGTCCATGTATGTCTTCCCATCCTCGCGCAGTGCACTCTGTGATCAACGAGTTCTTGGGACTCGGCTGATCACAGAGCATGGTAAATGACCAATCACAGCGGGCCCTTTACCAAGTGATCATCTGTCAGCCAATGACAGCTGCTCAGGGAAGTAAACAGAAGCCCATTAATGGCTTCCATTAGAGGGACCCTAAGTGCCCACCAGTGCTGCAAATCAGTGCCCTCCAGTGCCATCTATCAGGGTCCATCAGTACTGCTAATCAGTGCCCACCAGTGCAAACTATCAGTGCCCATCAGTGCTGCCAATCAATGGCAATCAGTGCCCACCAGTGCTGCCTATCAGTGCCCATCAGTGCCACCTATCAGTGCCATCTATCAGTGCCACATCTCCATGTCACCTATCAGTGCCACCTATCCGTACTCATCAGTGCAACCTTATCAGTGCCTCCTGACCAGTGCCCATCAGTGCTACCGATCAGTGCCCATCAGTGCAGCCTATCAGTGCCCATCAGTGCCACCTCTTCAGTGCCCATCAGTGAAGGAGAAAAATTACCTGTTTGTAAAATTGTATAACAAAATATGAAAAGTGTTTTGTTTTTGTTTAGCAAACAATAATAAAAAAAAACAGTGGAGATTAAATACCACCAAAAGAAAGCAAGCTCTACCTGTGTGAATAAAATGCTAAAAATTTAATTTGGGCACTTGACCGCACATTTTTCATTGAAAGTGTGAGAGTGCTGAAACCTGGAAATAGGCCTGGTGAGGAAGGGGGTATAAGTTCCCAGTAATCAAGTGGTTAAAAAATATGCATTCTGTGTGAACTGGAATAGATAACAAATACATAGTGTTTTTTATTTTTTCTCAAACATGACTGCAAAAGTGGAAATATGCTTTAGGCCAAGTAGTAGACAGCATTATTCATAGAGAAACTATAGTCTAAACACCTGCTACCATGCAACATTATCTACTGTCCGCACACCTATTTCATCTTTATAAAGGTAGGAGGTTTGTTCAGCTAACAGAGTCAACACAGGCCCAATCCTTGGCAAGATGCAAATAGTCACACCCTGTGTCCTACAGAAGCCTACTATCATCATGGATTAACATAAGTGTGTTGACATTCATTAACAACTGTTAAAATCAGTGCATAATTGATATTCACTCGTGTAAATCTCCCCCTGCTGAGCTTATCTCAATATTCATTAGGAAAATAATGCTAATCTTAGTCTCTGATTTATGCATGATCACTATAGGTGACAGTTACAAAACTGTATGTAGAATACAATAATAAAATATGTAAATACAATGTCCAGTGTATGGAACAGCACTGAATTAAAATATATGAAATTGTATAAAAAAAGCATTAAGGTAAATGATGCAATAAAAAAATCTATACTCTCAAAAAAAACAATAGTATATTTCCCTTTCAAAAGATTTCCCTCAATATATTCAGTAACAGCTGATAATGATGACGTAAGGAGTATAAAAATGGGATGAGTAGCTCTAATAATGCAGTTCTTAGCAAGATACCACCTGAGACAAGACTCTCACCTTTTCTTATGATAAAGACAGAATAATGCTCCAGATTATTCAAGGAGCCCAGAAAGTTTAATCGCCTGCATTCCGAACACACTCCCCATCTTCTGCATTCCGAGTGTGTGTACAGGTGGTAGCTGCATGTGTATAGTGGGGAGAGGGGACATGCCCTATTAGGTAGGCTAAACAAGTCCCCATGATTTCTAATTGTGCCCCTGCTTAGCCCAACCGAATAACATAAATCAAGTGGAGGGACGTTCTGCAATGTGTAGGGAGCATTTCAAAGCAAGACTATAGATTTTGACTTGGTACATATTGGGCAGAAGGTTGGCAAAAGGAGTAGTGCTGGACACCAAGGGACAATTGTCCAGTCTCAGGAGAAGCACCAAGACTTATGAGATGTCTGACCAGGATAACAAAGGGGGTGAGTTAATGAGTGGAGACCAAGATCTCCTTTGTGAAAGAGATTCTGCAAAATCTCAATGATCATAAGCTAAGATGGGCAATAATGCAGAGTCTGTGGGAAAGCACCCTGATCCCTTATATATAGGAAGAGTTTCTAGTGTGATTACAAAATTATTTCAGTGGTTGATTATGTCTACAGCATACTTCCCCAGCTGTACATACAATGTGCATTCTTTACCACCTCTACCAGCACAGCTCTGGGAAGTCTTGGGACTTCTGGCTAGTTGCAGTTATTTTGTCTGGAATCTGCAAGTGAGGAAAGTTTGTTTAAATCAGATAGGATGCCCTCCATAAAAGCTGAGACTTGGTGGGGGCAGGAGGGGCCATTTCCTTGCAAACAGTGTTTTCATGTGGGGAAAGAGCTACCGCATAGCAAGCTCGCGTTAGGTGTGTCCTGCCTTTCATTTTGCCTCTGGCTGGTCCAACACTATTTACAGTCAGTGCAATGAGACCATCACAGGTAAAGAACACACAGCAGGTAGGTAAAATTGTATCACTGCATACTTCTGGGTACACAAAAAACCTGAATGGTGGCCCTGGAGCTGCACAGTGATGTGGAGACAAGTGTGCTGGCAGCTTGAAGTGAGATCCCTGCTGAAAAAGAGGATTAGGTGGGCACATCACATGGGGGGAGGGGGGTGCAGTTTGGCATCTCTGCCCTGTGCACTAAATGACCTTGTCCCGGCACTGCTCTGCACCCATGTAAATGAGCCCTATGATCACATACACCCATTATTTGAGTGGAAAGATATAACCTCTAGGTTCCAGGAGTAAGTTTTAAAATCAGCAAATGAAAGAAACCATTTTTTAGGGAAGCCAGAAATAGCAATTGAGGTTTTAGTTCCAGGATCTAGCTGTCTGTTTCCAAATTTCCAAATTGAATTCCTAACCTAGGGTATTAAAAGTTGTAGAATTTTGACTAAAACAGTGGTTCTCAACTCCTGTCCTCAGGACCCATTAACAGGCCAGATTTTAAGTATTACCTTGGGGAGATGCAGACTGGAATACTGCAATCATACTGTGATGTATTTCAGTTATCTTGCAAACCTGGCCTATTAGTGGGTCCTGAGTAGAGTTGAGCGAACCCGAACTGTAAGGTTCGGGTCCGTACCGAACTTTGGGGTGTCCGTGACCCGGACCCGAACCTGGACATTTGAAAAAAAGTTTGGGTTCGGGTTCTGGGTTTGGGTATTTGATCACGCAAGTTGAATAGCTGCAGGGCAGCCAATCAACAAGCGTTTCGCTGGTTTGCCCTTAGAAGCCATCACAGCCATGCCTACTAATGGCATGGCTGTGATTGGCCAGTGCATCATGTGACCCAGCCTCTTTATAAGCTGGAGTCACTTAGTGCTGCATGTCACATGCTCTCTGGGTAGTGTAGGGAGAGGATGCTGCCGGTGCTGTGAGGAACAGATTGCAGATAGATAGATAGGTAGAGATTACTACTACTACTGCTTTTAGGGACAGATTGCAGATCCTGCATTACAGAACGATCTGACTGGACTAGGTAGAGTCTACTGCTTAGAGGGACAGATTATTGTTCTAAAATCATCTTCTAGTTCTATAGGGTCAGGTTCCTGCTGTTGCTGTAAGGGACAGATTATTGTTCTAAAATCATCGCCTACTCCTATAGGGTCAGGTTCCTGCTGTTGCTGTAAGGGACAGATTATTGTTCTAAAATCATCGCCTACTCCTCTAGGGTCAGGTTCCTGCTGTTGCTGTAAGGGACAGATTATTGTTCTAAAATCATTTTGCAGCCCTCTAGCACTTTACAGTCATTTTTGTGCCGAAAAGTTTGGGTCCCCATTGACTTCAATGGGGTTTGGGGTAAAGTTCGGGTCAAGTTCGGTACCAAACCCAGACTTTTTCCCAAAGTTGGCTGAACCCACTGAACCTGAACATCCAGGTGTGCGCTCAACTCTAGTCCTGAGGACAGGAGTTGAGAACCACTGGACCAGTCGTTCGTAACTCCTGTGCTCAGGATCCACTAATAGGCCAGAATTTAAGTATTACCTTGTGGAGATGCAGAATAGAATATTGCAATCACTCTTAGTACTGCATCTTTCACTGTAATATAATATAATATGTAATTGCACATAATATAAGCAAATAGATATCACCCTATCTACAGTATGTCAAAAATAGTGTGCACTCAAAATTATATTGTAACAGAGCCAAAGAAAATTTTAGTGACATACTGTGCAGCAGTGATCCCATTTCCCGCCTAACCGTCTTATATTGTATTGTATCTGTACTGTCTCCCTTTATATTGTAAAGCACTGCGCAAACTCTTGGCACTATATAAATACTGTTTTAATAATAATAATCATAATAATAATAGGGATTCTGTTTAAAGTCAACTATTTATTATAGCACTTATTTTGGTGTTCACAACATCCTACACATTGCACCGAAGTACCGTCAAATAATCGTTATCTGTATGCATTTCAGCAGAAGCCTGCATTTCCCATCAGGCAGCCATAGTAAAAGAATCATCATTGAGCTAGCCGATTGCTAAATCTGTTTTGTCCTCACCTGTCTCAGTATTGTCCTTGGCAGGTATATTTATTACCTGCTGTGTCACTGAATTCTCTGACTGTAAAGAATACCTGGTTGAGATATCAGGCTAGATAAAGCAGTGAATTATTACAGAATGCACGCTTTAATGACCTTGCCAACATTATCACTGCTATGCAAAATCCTTCATTGCTAACCACAAGTGATAAAATAGGACAAATATACACACTTCTGATATCTTTTTGCATGGAAGACTTGTAATCTGAGAAGGCTGAATGTTTCCTCCCTGTGCAAATGGCTTAAATGGTAAAGTCAAGTAAACCTACAGAATGTGTTTGCTGTCATTTTATAGATTTTTTTTTCAGTTGCTTTGAATATATTTAGCAGCTCTAGTGGAAGAGCGGCAGAGAGGAGAGACAAGGGGGTTGATTTACTAAAGGCAAATTTGACTGTGCACTTTGCAAAGTGTAGTTGCCTCTCTGCAGGTTCAGTTGCTCCAGAGCTTAGTAAATGAGGTAAGACTTCACTTTACAAAGACTACCCAATTACATGCAAGGAAAATAAAAAAAACAGCATTTTGCTTGCACATGATTGGATGATGGAAGTCAGCAGAGCTTCTGCTCATTTACTAAGCTCTGGAGCAACTGCTCTTGCAAAGTGCACAGTCTTTTTGCCTTTAGTAAATCAACCCTTAGGTGTTGTTTTTTTCTAACCATGGTTAGAAACTAGATGTTTTTTTTTAGACTTTGGTGACTTATGGGGGTTGATTTACTAAAGCTGGAGAGTGCAAAATCTGGTGCAGCTCTACATAAAAGCCAATCAACTTTCAGGTTATGTTGTCAAAGCTTAATTGAACAAGCTATGGTTAGAAGCTGATTGGCTACCATGCACGGCTGCACCAGATTTTGCACTCTCCAGCTTTAGTAAATCAACCCCATGGTCTTAAGAACTCACTAAAAGTCATAATAATGTAATAATAATATAAGATAAAATACAATAAAATCTGTCCTACTTCATAATTTATCCATGGAATCCTTCATAATTGCATAATTGCTTGTATTTCTGGACAGGATTGCTTAGTTTCTTCAGACCAGATACAAGCAGCTACCTCTATCTGGACTAGAAAAATAAAACAGTAATTCATATTTACACCTCATCTGTTTACCATGATGTAACCTAAGATGTTTCCAATACAGACATATTATGCAAAGGATTTAAACTTACTAATTTCTTCATTTTAAGGGAAAACTATTGTTTTTACTGAAATTTTATTTTAGTCTTTTATTTAATAGTAACTCAACTTTTAGTACTACAAATGTTCAGTAACAATTGTTAACAATTATCACTGATCCCAGCGCTCATGTAAAATTTGCACAAAATTATATATGTATAGCTGCCGCTATAATCAAAAACACTATCAATACAAATACAGCCTAAGAACAAAAGTTCATTTGGATGTTAGCAGCACTACCTTAGTCCTTATTCACTTTAGCAAATGACAAGGAGAAAAAATTGCAGTCCTTAGTGTTTTTTAAAATTCAAGCATGCACCCAGTGAAAGGTGTATACTATTTCAAAAGAGATCCTTATGAGCTATATTCCTCCACCATTTACACTTTTTTGCTGCAAAAAAAAGAACATTCCCCTCTCTGATCAATGTGCATTGCAAGGATTTTAACAAACTTTGCAGCAGAATCCTAACTTTTGTTATTCAAAAGAAATACCTGTTTGTTTGTTTGTCTGTGTCTTCCATGTGAAAATGCATCTAATGGGGATGCTTTAATAATTATCAATCAACTGCTGCACTTGCAGGGTTCTAATGAGGAAAGGGACAGGGTTTGCAACCCTTTATACATGGTTTTCTTTTGAAGTATCTCACCAAAGATGACATTTTTGTTGCAGGGGATGCTCAAAATCTGACTTGTATCTTAGTGCAGACTTCTGGGAAAATCAGTGAGTGAATCACTTAACCACTTCCGTACCGCCGGACGTCATATGACGTCCTTGGGTTTGAGTGGTGATATCTGAATGGTGCCTGCAGCTGCAGGCACCATTCAGATACCGTTTTTTTCAGCAGACGATTCTGCACATGATAAAAGTGGTCTTAGTGGTGAATTCGCCGCAAGATCACTTTTATCAGAGGCAGGAGAGGTGAACCGATCCCTCCCCCCGGCTGAAGCCGCTCACTCGGCTCCATAACACGGCGGGGCGGAAATGACGTCAGATGTCCGCCCAACGGTCTTAAAGGGCCCGTTTTTTTTTTTTTTTTTGGGCTGTCATTTTTTTTTATTTTTTTATTTTATTTGCATTTTACTGTAAATATGAGATCTGAGGACTTTTTGACCCCATATCTCATATTTAAGAGGACCTGTGATGCTTTTTTCTATTACAAGGAATGTTTACATTTCTTGTAATAGGAATAAAAGTGATCAATTTTGTGTAAAAATAAAAAGTAAAAAGCAAAATTAAAAATTGAAAAAAAAAAAAATGTAAAGTGCTCCGTCTCGCCGAGCTCACGTGCAGAAGTGAACGCATACGTAAGTCCCCCCCACATATGAAAACGGTGTTCAAACCACACATGTGAGGTATCGCTGCGATCGTCAGAGTGAGAGCAATAATTTTAGCACTGGACCTCCTCTGTAACGCAAAACTGCGAACTTGTAGAATTTTTTAAACGTCGCCAATGGAGATTTTTAAGTTGCAAAGTTTGTCGCCATTCCACGAGCGGACGCAACTGAATTTATTAAAAAGAAACACGCTTGGAAGACCGCTGCGCAAATACGGTGTGACATAAAGTTTTGCAATGACCGCCATTTTATTCTCTAGGGTGTTAGAAAAAAATATATATAATGTTTGGGGGTTCTAACTAATTTTATAGCAAAAAAAACTGTTTTTAACTCGTAAGCGCAGAATTAAAAAAACAGCCTTAGTCTTGAAGTGCAGGAAATGATATTTCTGGGGAGCGTTTTGTACACCATCTGTGTACAGATCACTTCCAGGCTGCCATATTGCATTTTACAGAAAATTACAGCACTGTGTATTTAAAACAAAAGTTAATTTTAAGGCTCCATGCACACTGGACGTTCTCTGGGCATTGTATTATGTGGCAGGAGACACTGCTTAGCAGCATTTTGTGAGCAGCGTTTATGCGCATTTATCGGCGTCAGCGTTTTTGAGCTTTTTTTTTTTTTTTACTTAATTAGCTTCCATTGACTACAAAAAGCACTGGACACCGATAAACGGCCATTTAGCGGCATTTATCGTTGTTTATCGGCATCCAGCGTTTTTTGTGGTTAGAAAAACTGCTCTTGAACGCCAAATCAGGGCATTCAGATAACAGCCCATAAACGCCACTGCTAATAAACAACAATAAATGTCCATATGTGTATAGACACATAGGATAACATAGAGGGTCGTTTATGGGCTGTTAATAAAACCGTCCAAACGCCCATAAACGGTCGTTCTTCAGCTACAGTGTGCATGGAGCCTTAATAGCATTAACTATGACATGAATTGTATATGCTATATCATTTTTTACCTAAATACATAATAATATAAAAATATTTTAAAGTGGTGCCTAGAAATGTCCTAGAAATAATAAGCAAGAGGAAATATGTACAAAACTGCTATACATTGCCTTTAAAGTAAAAAAGCACCTTGTAACTTGGGATCTTGGAACCACTAAAAAGTGTTTTATATCATACTACATAAGTTATTTTATGTTGATTCCTAAGAATGCTTGCATTACCTGTCATTTGCAGATAATGTAGCTCTTTTGCAGAACTGCTAGGCTGCATCTAATAATTTCTGATTTTCTGTATCGAGGTAAGATCACAAAATATGTTTTGAGTTTCATATCCAGGTAATTGGTAGTAATTGCACAGCAACAGGGAAATGTCTGTGAATAGTGCTGCTTTAACAAATATAATAGCTATAATGTAGAGCCCAAGGGTATCAGTTACTGACTTTAATCTGCACCAAGAGATTTGTTTTTTGCTAACTCTCTCCTACATTTACAAAGCTGAATTAGAAAAGTGAAACATATTAAACGAAACTTGCAAGCTGGTGATTTCTGAAGGATTTTGGGGTAACTCATAACTTTAACAGTTTACCTACAAGCCTAAAAGCTATCACAATGAAATTTCACAGTGAAACATGGTGGGGCATAAATATAACGCCTTTGCCACATGTATATTTACCCTGTAGTACAAGCATAGTTACAAAGAGCACCAGGAAAAGCAACCAACGCATGATTTGCCATTGGAAACTATATCACATCCCTTGCTCTATTAAAGCGGTTGTAACCGATGGGTGCATTTGTTTTTCAGACCTGCAAGGTAAAGGTATAATGTGCTAGTATGCATTGCATCTTCACCTGTCTTCCTTCTGGGACTGCGGACTCCGGCTGTGTGACTGGCCGGAGCCACAATAATGTCACTCCCTCGCATTCATGGGGCAGCTGCCATTTAAAGCCGGGTGGCTATTCCCTCAGAGTGCATGTGCCAATGATGTCATCAGCTGCATATATAGTAAATATCTCCTAAACGGTGCACATTTAGGAGATATTTACAATACCTATAGGTAAGCTTTATTATAGGCTTAGCTATAGGTACAAGTACAAGATTAAAGTTTACAACCACTTTAACCACTTATGGACCAACTGCCATCATTATACGGCGGTACTTTGCGTTGAATACCATTGTTATGCAGAAAGCTACCATAACCTCAGTATAATTTTTTTCAGCCCCCCACCACTTTCCGGTCATCTCCTCCGCTTACCGGGTCCTTCCGTAGCAGTGGAGACGATCGGGCCCACTCCCCTCACTGCCTGGATGCCAAGTGAGGGCAAGATGGCGCCCGCTCGGCTCCATAGGATTGAAGGACGGAAGCAACGTCAAACGTCACTTCTGCCCAATGCTCTTAAAGGAGAATTATTTTTTTTTCAAGTGACTTTTTTTATTGCATTTTAGTGTAAATATGAGGTCTTTTTGACCCCAGATCTCATATTTAAGAGATCCTGTCATGCTTTTTTCTATTACAAGGAATGTTTACATTCCTTGTAATAGGAATAAAAGTGGCCATTTTTTTTTTTAAAAAAAGGACAGTGAATAAAAAAACATAAAGTAAAATAAATAATAAAAAAAATTTAAGCACCCCGTCCCACCGAGCTTGCATGCAGAAATGAACGCATACCTAAGTCCCGCCTGCATATGAAAACGGTGTTCAAACCACACATGTGAGGTATTGCCGTGATCATTAGAGCGAGAGCAATAAATATAGTACTAGATCTCCTCTGTAACTCAAAACTGGTAACCTGTAGAAATTTTCAAACTTCGCCGATGCAGATTTTTAAGTGCTAAAGTTTGTGGCCATTCTATGAGAGGGCGCAATTTTGAAGCGTGACATGTTGTCTATCAATTTACTTGGCGTAACATTATCTCTCACAATATAGTAAAAATTGGGCTAAATTTACTGTTTTCTTATTTTGTAATTAAAAAAAGTAAATTTTTTTTAAAAAATTGCGCTTTTAAAACCGCTGCGCAATTACAGTGTGACATAAAGTATTGTAACGACCGCCAATTTATTCTCTAGTGTGTAAGAAAAAAAATATGCAATGTTTGGGGGCTCTAAGTAATTTTCTAGCAAAAAAAATTATTTTAACTTGTAAACACTGAATCTCAGAAAGAGTCTCGGTCCTTAAGTGGTTAAAGAGCATATTCACACAATTAAAGTAAAACTATCTTTATTTGGATAGAGTAAGAAAGGGGTCATAACTAGTGTTGAGCGAACCCGGACTGTAACGTTCGGGTCCGTACCGAACTTTCGGGTGTCCGGGGCCCGGACCCGAACACGGACATTTCAAAAAACGTTCGGGTTCGGGTCCGGGGTTCTGGTATTTTACTCCACGTGTTGAGAAGCTGCAGGGCAGCCAATCAACAAGCGTTTCACTGGTTTGCCCTTAGAAGCCATCACAGCCGTGCCTACTAATGGCATGGCTGTGAATGGCCAGTGCATCATGTGACCCAGCCTCTTTATAAGCTGGAGTCACTTGATGCTGCAGTCACATGCTCTTGGGTTAGCTGTAGGGAGAGGGAGCTGACGGCGTCAGGGAGAGATTAGAGACATTTTAACAACATCTGATCCTGCATCCTGAGATAGATTACTACTGCTGTGCTGTTGCTCTGAGGACAGATAACAGAAATTTGAGATTTCACATACCTCTGCTTTGAGTTGCAGATCAAACTCTGCATAAAACAACGATCGCTACGATCGTGCACAACGATCAGATTGTTGGACTAATTTGAGATTTCAAATACCGCTGCTTTGAGTTGCAGATCAAACTCTGCATAAAACAACGATCACTACGATCGTGCTCAACGATCAGATTGTTGGAGGAATTTGAGATTTCAAATACTGCTGCTTAGAGTTGCAGATTGCGGATTAAACTCTGCCTAACACAACGATCGTTACGATCGTACACAACGATCAGATTGTAGGAACGTACACAACGATCAGATTGTGGGATCGTACACAACGCTCAGATTGTGGGAGTAATTTGAGATTTCACATACTGCTGCTTTGAGCGCTCTGACTGCACTAGGTAGACGGACAGATTATTGTTCAAAAATCATCTCCTAGTTCTAAAGGGAGAGGTGTTAGCTGCAGCTGTAAGTGACACATTATTGTTCAAAAATCATCTCCTAGTTTATTTGATTTTAATTTATTTTCCCTATCCCCATTTTTTTGTAGGGCACTTGCCCCACTCTTACCCCCATTTTACTTCCTTTTGCAGCCCTCTAGCACTTGCCAGGACTTTGTTACAGCCATTTTTGTGCCTAAAAGTTCGGGTCCCCATTGACTTCAATGGGGTTCTGGGTCTGGGATAACGTTCGGGCAACGTTCGGAAGCCGAACCCGGACTTTTTCCCAAAGTTCGGACAGACCCGCAGAACCCGAACGTCCAGGTGTTCGCTCAACTCTAGTTATAACCCCTGTCAGTTTTTTTGTTTGTTTTTTGCCATGTCCCACAGGGGAGATTTACCTTCACTTCCTGTCCAGCGCCACAACAGGAAGTGAGAAATCCCTGCAAATTAATTTCATCTCCCTTGGGCCCCCCAGGTCACCAGAACCAGTGTCCGCATTGGAAGATTCCCCCTCCCTCTATTACTTTTCTGGTGACAACCCAAAATATGGTATTTTCTTTTACTTTTACTTTCAATGATAATGGTAAATAGGACAAATCCAGAGGGGGAATTTCTGTAAAGGGGCAGACAGCAATTAATACTTGACAGGTATTCCAATCCCTCTCCACTCTATCCAAAACTAATAAATAAATAAATAAATACATTTTGACTTTAGTTATACTTTAAATCAGTATTTCTCAACTCCATTCCTTAAGGGCTCTTTTGACGGGCTCCGCTGCTCAGCGGGGATCCATCCGTTGATCCCGCTGTGCCGGCGAATGACAGGACCGCCTCAGCACTCCGTGCAGAAATGGACCTGTCAGAGCTCCGCTCTCCTCTATGGGGGATCGGATAAACACGGACCGTCTGTCCATGTTCATCCAATCCGCCAGACAGAGGGAAAATAGGGTTTCCATCTGTCTGTGTTTAGCGGATCAGAGCTGATCAGATGTTAGCGCACATGTCACCACTGACATCCGTCGCTCCATAGAGGACAATGGAGCGTCTGTTCAGGTCCGCCTGAAAAACTGACAAGTGGACCAGAACGGTCCGTGCGTGTAAAAGGACCCTAAGGCGCACCAGCAGGTCATGTTTTCAGGATTTCCATTATTTTGCCCAGGTGATTTTATCAGTTTCACTGCCTTAGTAATTACCACAGCTGTTTCGTCTGAGGGAAATCCTGAAAACATGACCTGTTGGTGCGCCTTGAGGATTGGAGTTGAGAAACACTGCTTTAAATACATGATTTGCAGACATGTACATGCTCAACTGTCCACAATTATATCTATGTTGTAGTGTACATGTAGAGGAGCTCAGCTCTGCAAGGCTTCTGGACAAACACAAAGATGTAAACATCACTGGCTTCCTTTGAGGCGCTCTGACATATGTTGCATGTACATTAGCGCATGACACCTTGAACTAAATTGGGGGAGATGGAAATAATAACACACATCACTGCTGTGGGCTTTGTGTCTCCTAGAGAGCCCTGCCAAGACATGTATGTCTGTTCAAAAGCCCTAAAATCACCACCAAAATCAAATAAGCACCTAAACAATCATGATACAGCTGAAGGTAATTTATCTAACAAATGTTATTGACCATGGACAATCTAAAGAAAAACTGTGTAAAAGCAATATAATCTCATGTGGAAATGGTACTGTCTAAATCTGAACTTAGAACCTCAAAGCTGGAAAGCAATTGTACAAACCACTGAACGTAATGGGTAAATTAAGCCAAAACTAAAATTTATAAATTAATATATTTGGAATAAATATCAGCAAATGGAATCATCAACTGGCGCCTAATATGCCTTAGGAAAACCATTGGTGAGATCTGTTCCCTGATCCATGTAACCACTATAGTAGTTACAAATTGGCCCCAAAGCAGTGTTACATATTTAATTTGATTTTATAAAATGAAGTTTAATGAATGAGAACTCCTGCAACAGCAGGAGTGATGCCTTATAGTGTCATAGCTTTGCTAATCACTCTAGAGAGAAGAGATTGTCAGTGAAGTCTCTGATAAACAGTATTTGCAAAGTGCACCTGTAGCTAAAGTTGTCATTTTTGGCTAGACTAATTATTTAAACAAGTTAGTTGTGCTTTTATGGTAAATTGGTAAAAAGAAATATGATGAATACTTTGACCCAAACAGGAAATTCTTTTTTATCTTTTTTTAAGCAAGTAATTTTTATTATAAGTATAAATATTTGTTTCGTTTAATTTTCCAAATAGTGATACATACATCAAAGCTAGGAGTCTCAACATCATCATTGTAGTAAATAGCATGTTGATTTCTAGTATCATTGCAACATACAAGTTATAAAGAGCAACAGAAAAACAAAAAACTGCAAAGAAAAACAAAGAATAAACAGCAAAGAATATACATAGCCATCTCAAGCACCCTATTATATAATATTGACAATTTGCATTACTATGGGTATAGACCCAAAGTGGAAGGCATGGATAAGGGGAGCCATGAACATTACAATTGTTAATGAGTAGAGAGTATTGATCTCATGTATTTAACACATAGGCTCTGAGGAGTTATTGAGTAATAGAAAATGATCGCAAGCATTTTCTGTACATGTGGCTGAATTTGTACAAGGGGTATTAATGTGATTTATTGTCAATCAATTCAGTCCACAATCCATACGACCTTAAGTAGTCCCACTAATGAGTTAATTCCCAATAATACTATGAGGAGTCAGTGCTGGTGAGCGCTGCCTTTTCTAGCAGGCTGCAGGATTAGTGGATTTCAGATCTCACATGTATTTTTTGAAAGGGCATTATATAAAAATTGGCTTTCTATGATACATTATTGTGAACTATTTTCTACATATATCTATTAAGAATGGAAAGAAAAAAGTTTTAGCCTATTCATTTTCTATCTCATAAAGGTACAGGAACGGGATAAGACCGTTAAATGTATGCCTGCTTTGCCTTTTATTTTTGCACTCTTGCAACTGGAGGATGAACTAGCATGCACTGACACAGCATAAATTTGTCATGTATTGGATTTGTTTCTCCAGTTGTCCTGGAGTTTGCAGCCATTTTCATGACACAATACAAGATTGGAGTGGGAAACATTAGCAATGCATGCTTCCTCCATATAATTACATTTTCTAAACATCTGCGTCATTACTGATGTGATTCATCTTGAAGCGGCATACAGCTGTGTTTCCTGTTTCAATTAACAATCCCCTAATTGCATATCTTTCTCTTGTTACTAATTTAGTTAATGTATTCATAATTAAGAATATTCTGTTTCCTACCAAGATTTATCAAGATAGAAGCTATGGAAAGTGAAATCATCTAAACTGGTACGGCTGAAAGACCCTTCAACTATGATCATATCAGCTAGTGCCCTTCCCGTACTTAGGAGAACTAATTACATTACCAATAGTCACGCTTGCAGAACAACTCATTGCGGGTTTCCCTCTGGCTTTTGTTTTAGGAAATTTTATTAATGATCATATTTTCTTTTCATTAGATTTATGATTATAGAACACAAGTGACAAAAGGTTATTTCTCTTTCAAATTATGTTCTGCATGTTTTCCTAGCAAATATAAACAGTTGTGGAGATTATTAATATCTTCCTGGGTGAGTTAAGTTACGGTGAACTCTTCTTTGAAGTTTCAGTTCTCTAAGCAACTATGAAGACATGAAAAAATATTTAACGTGTACTATATGGCCTCTGTGAAAGTTAACGTTATTAATAAAATCACTGCTATAATTATATTTGTGTTTCACGATCAGAAGATTCTCTTAAATTTTTCACACCCCGGCAGGTCACATAATAATTTATTGTGAAGACTTTGTGATCTTGAGTCTGTACTTTATCAAAAAAAGTTTGCATACCAAGAACCTTGATAGTGTAGTCAGCTATGTCAGGGTATACTGCAGAAGTGTGTTTTACTCCCTTTCTCCTTCACTGGCCCATCCACTGGCTGCTGATCACCAAGGCATCTATAAGATTATTTTACAAGCTCATATAAAGTAGGGAAAAAGGAGAAAGCAGACAGAGTAGAGTACATTATTCCTATGATGTCCTGCTAGAACAGGTGAAATGAATGGACTGAATTAGTCCTAGAGGTTGGTCTGAGATGCTGCAGCTAAGGGTGGTATTATAGATAAAGAGCTTTATAGAGAAGGTTAGATGTGACATCTTAAATTAAAATGTCATTCTATCAGCAGGGTAGAGAGTGGGAGGAGCTGCAGATCGGAAAGGAGAGTTCCTCCCATCTCCTGCCTTGCTGATAGGGTGACATTGTCGGGCGGGAGGGGGAGCCAGGAGTGGATGCATGGACTGAGCACAGCCTCTGCCCTGCCAAAGGTAGGAGCCCTATGCAAGGGAGGCAGAGATTAGAATGAGGAAGTGTGATGTTAGAGAGGAAAGGAGGGGGGTTAACTGCAGGGACACTGTGGAGGAGGCTGTCATAGCTAGGGGCACAGTAATATGAAGGGGACTGCACTGTAAAGAGACGCTGTAATCATTACAGTGCCCCTTTACAGTGCAGTCCCCTTTATATCACTACCCCCTCTACATTACAGTACCCCCTTTACAGAGCAGTCCCCTTTACATCACAGTGCCACTTTACATTACAGTACCCCTTTATATTAATGTAAAGGGCCACTATGATGTAAAGAGGACTGCACTTTAAAGGGGCACTGTAATGTAAAGGTAGCACTGTAAGGTAAAGGGGGTGCTGTGATGTAATGGGGACTGCTCTATAAAGGGTACTGCTCTATAAAGGGGCACTGTAATGTAAAGGGGGGGGGCTGTGCTGTAAAGGGAGTTGTTGTGTGAAGGGGGGCTGAGGACAGACTCCATGAATATCCCATTCCCGACCCATCAACCAAACCCCCCCCCCCCCCGATCCCTGGGAAAATGAACTACAATGAAACCGGTCCCCCTTAATTGTTTAATTATTTATTATATCCATTTATTTAGTGTCAACATTGTTGCTTTACGTATTATACATTCATGTCAGTCCCTGCTCTCAAGGAGCTTATAACTGAACGTCCCTATCTCACATGCATTCGTACAAGCACACACATACTTGGGCCAGTGTGGACATGAAACCATTAACCTACCAGAATGTCTTTGGAGTGTGAAAGGAAACAGGGGGAAACCAGAGGAAACCATGAAAACTCTGTACAGATAGTGTCCTGGTTGGGAATCAAACCTGAGGATCCCAGTTCTGCCAGACAGAAGTGAAAACCAGTCTAGATGGTGCCAGAAAGAAATGGGAGAAATATTGTGCATGTCCTAGTGCCAGGGATCAAGCAGGAATGCTACTTCACACCGCTTGGATAGCACAAGCCATAGAAACCAAATCAGGGCATCATTAAGAATTTATCTAACTGCTCACCTGCCGATAGACAGAGTGGTGGACCAAGAGGACCTTTGTGTAGCTGCACAGTCCACACAAATGCCACAAAAAGGTGAAGGATAATGTATTATTTATTGTATTTATAAAGTTTAGATACAGTGTGCCCCCAACACAGGGCTAATAGAACCATTCACGTTAGTCTTTTCCTCAGAAGAATTAAACCTGAGGATCTCAGTTCTGCCAGACAGAATCAAAACCAGTCCAGATGGTGCCAAAAAGAAATTGGAGGAATATTTTTCATATTCCCAGTGGCATAAATCAAGCAGGTAAGCTACTTTACACCTCTTGGATAGCGCAAGCCATAGAAACCAAATCAGGGCATCATGAAGAATTTATCCAACTGCCTTCCTGCCCAAAAAAGGAGTGGTGTCTAGGTCAATGTGACAGTGGGATGTGAATTTAGCACCATAAAAGCACATTTATTTTACTATAAATGGACTATTAAGGCCAAGAGGGCCTTTGTCTAGCTCCACAGTCCACACAAATGCCACAAGAAAAGTGAAGGATAATTTATTATTATTTTCTGTATTTATAAGGTCTAGATACAGTGTGTCTCCGAACATAGGGCTAATAGAATCATTAACGTCAGTCTTTTCTTCAGAGGAGCTTGCAATATACAATCCCCAAAATAGTCATACAAACACACACATAGATACAAATTTTTGGGCCAATTTACCCGCTAGTAAGATGCTGGGTTGTAGGGGGGGTAGTAACTAAGGTATCACAATTTAAACATAGGAAAAACATAAAATATAGACAGTATTCTTGGTGAAAAAAGAAGCCAGAACCAACATGCTGGCCAATTATACACCAAAAAGGAAAACCTAATAAATAAATAAGGACAAGTTTAGATTACATTTTTAACAGTATAACACGTGTTAATTTAAAATGATAAATGCTATATTTACTAAATGGTACAATGCAATGAGTGGTCTTGGGCCAGGTTCCTTTTCAAGAAGAGAGGAGACAATACAGTGTTAGCATTTGATATACATTTTATTTTCATTAGCTGATACTTCACTACTGGGGGTTTTCTTGTATTTTAATCATTATAAATGTTTTTCTTACATAGGCAACATACTGTAATTTACTGTTACTTTTACATACCTATGGTTTTAGCAGTTTGTTCTGACTGATATACCATTCATTTTAGTACATTCTAATTTGGAAGAGGAAATATTGTGATGAATAATAACAGCTCTTGCCATTCATCCCATGTTGAGCTTGTCATGATTCATGCTCATTTGATTAGACTCTTGACTATGTTTCTACAAAGGGTCTAATTGTTTAGCCTGCATACAAATAGATATTTCATGGAACTGGTAAAATTGTATTGTGTAATATCATCATCTTGCATTCAAAACTTCTTGTGCATGATATGTATGAAAGTCTGCACAAAGTAAAAAGCACTACAGATTCATAGATCATGTACAAGGTCACATGTATATTTATATACCAAAAAATTCATATGATAACAATGCAATATATGTTGCAATACATATTGAATTTGTTTTCTTCTTTGTATCTATGTATAACTTTATACTAAACCTTAGCCCTTGAAAATCTGACCCAAGTGAATTACACTAGTTTTGTGAGTAATTTGATTCTGTTATACAATATCTGCTTAGTTCAGCCATATTATACAGACCTGTTTAATTAATATGTGTCAGGATCTTAGGGGATGGGGTGGCAAGCCTAGTAAACAAAAGCCTACACATGCTTCTTATATGCTAAAATCTGATGTAAGCACTACAATCAGTATACTATCAATGCTCGTTTCTATATTTGAGAGGAGAGCATCATTGTACTACTATTATTTATTTATTTCAGGTACTTATATAGCGCTGTCAATTTACGCAGCACTTTACATATACATTGTACATTCAAATCAGTCCCTACCCTCAAGGAGCTTACAATCTAAGGTCCCTAACTCACATTTATACATATACTAATACACATACTAGGGCCAATTTACACAGGATCCAATTAACCTACCAGCATGTCTTTGGAGTGTGGGAGGAAACCCACGCAGGCACAGGGAGAACATGCAAACTCCAAGCAGATAGTGTCATGGTCGGGATTTGAACCAGCAACCCTTTTGCTGCCAGGCGAAAGTGCTAACCACTACACCACTGTGCCATCCAAAGCTACTACTAAGCTTTCCTTATCCCCAGGCCACCTAGCAGCCACATGACTTGCAAAATCAGTAGTTACAGCAGGGAGCCATCAGGTAAAATCAAGTCTCTTTACAATTTTGTACATCTTATATCTTACAGTATCAGCACATAGTCCAATTAATTTTTGTTAAATACAATATGATAGATGGTCTGCCTCAGATATATAAAAGCTTAGTAAAAATCTTTTGTGGCTAAAAATGGAAACAATTTTGCCTTGATATTCAGAAGAGTTTAATGAATGCCATGCTTCTATTAATACTGTTCATTGAGTGTACTTTTCTTCCAAATTGTCAAAGTTTATCAGGTGTCAAAAGTCTGTAGAGCAACTAATTCAGTCAACCAATAGGCACATTAAGAGATTAAAATAAAGAAGGGACTTGGATTGTTTCAAATGCCCAGTCAGGATAAAAAAAAAAAAAAAAAACATATACTATGATCCTGATTGCATATTTGAATGAACACAAGCTTGGGTAAAAATGATTAGTTAATCAGCCCCATTTTGCACTTTCAAGTTTGTGTTTGCATGGCTGCTTCTGTTGAGAAGTCGTTGTATCCATACTCATTAAGCAATTAGCCTAATGTCTAATGCCCAGGGTGGTTATTGTAATTTACTTAAGATGGAAATTGATGTTTACAAGCAGAAGCAGTTAGATACATAAACAAGGTGATAGAGACATATTACAAGTAAAACTAGTCAATGAGGAAAAGTATATTGATTTGCAAGCACTTTGTTTTATAGTGTTTAAGTATAATATTGCTTGCAGCTTTCACAATTATCTAGATAAATTGAAAGAAAAGACTTCAGTGTGCATTTTCTTCTCAATTATCCTGCGGTTTACTGTCTCAGTACAAGTTCTTAGTAAAGCTTATCTGAAGCCCCATTGGAAAACATGAAAATCCTTTCTGACCTCTGTAAATCGTGCAATAATCCCTTATTTTGTGAAAATCCAGTGACTTTTTCTCATTTAACATATTTATAGCTCCTAGTATCATCTCAATAGGGAGCGCATTCAAAATTTTTAACTGCCCTTAGTTAAGAATGTTTCTCTATGGAGTATGAAAAGAGCCTACTTTCATCTGGTCTTAAAAGATGCTCTTGTTTGATTTTCATAGCTCTAGGTGTAATAAGCTCTTCTGAAATCTCCTTACAAGCCTTTGATGTATTTTTATAGGATGGGAGTCCTCAGCACTTCTTTAGCTGGGAAAATGATAGTTGTTTTTTTTTATGTTATTTTTCCTTAGTAGATGAGATCTTTTCCATGAAATTACATTACTTGATTTTTTCAAAACCTTTGCAGTAAAAAGACATTTCTGAAAATGAATGTACTTCTTAAATGAGGAGTGACATTCTTTGCTATATTTAATCAAAATATATAAAGATTTATTTCACAAAGTAGTGCAAAGAGAAATGATGACTTGCAAAATGTAGTAACCTATGGCAACCAGGTTTACAATATCATCATGAAGACTGCTGTTTTACTGTACTGGAGATGTCCATTGGGGCACACTATTAACATTTAATACCCATGTCTCTTAGGTCCTCAAATGTCCCTCTTAAAATTCATGCAATTTAAATGCATTTGGTAATCTACTTCATAATTTAAAAAAGCACAAGGACACTTGTTGTTGTAAAACAGAATACTTACTCCTAAAAATAAGATTACATTTTTTTTTATTATTTATTATAGATAGCAGTTTGATTGACAATATCTGTAATCTGAAAAATCTGTAATTATGCTACTAAATATATTTTGCTATTTATTTGGTTTGTGTTCATGAAATACAGGTAGTCCAAACTCATGTTCTCAAATTAAAACTGATTATGTTAAACATCAGATTGAATAATCAGAATTTTAAACACACTGTTACCTAAATGTTTGCATTTATTTTGTTGGATAATGATTTGTCAAAGGAATACTTTATCCTTCAAAAATATGAGCTAATATATACTGTATTTTAATTACTTAAAGTACAACTAAAGACAACATATATATTTTAGTAAATCCTCATATAAAGACCTGAAAGTTACGCATGGCAATAAACATAATAACTGAAATGATTATTTTCCTACCATATACTGCAATTCTGGTCTATAATCCCCTCCAGCAGTCCTCTTTTGTTGTATACAAGTAATGATGATGGGAGGAGTTGAGCAGAGCTCAGATGTAATTTCCTGTCAGTGAAATAGCTTGTCTAGCTATCAGTCCTCCAAGCCTTCTATGACGCTCAGTCTATTTTACATAACACTCACCCATCTGCCAATCAATAGCTGGGTGTGTGCTATGTAAACAGCCACAAGTCATTACAGACAAGCTAGGTCTAGGATCTAAAGCAGTTGGTGGGCAAAGGAGGGACATAGGTGGGAGTGGGTAGGGCTTCACGGGGCGGTTGTGGGCAGAGCCTAATCGGGATTCTGTGTAGCATGAAACCCCTCAGCTTCCCATATGATACAAGAGCCCCTCCCCCGGTGATGTCAGGACGTTTTTTGCAGAGAGATAGACACAAATTAGGACAACATGTGTTCAACGCAGGCAATTCGAAAGCCAGGAAGTAAAGCTGTCACTTCACTAAAGGAAGTGCACATGAGAGCTGGAGACAAGGTAGAGATCTCAACATCCTTACTGCTTTTTGCAAAACAATCTGTGACATATTTAACAGACTGTATAGGTGCTTAACATATTGATTTCTTCATTTTGACCATAATTCTACTTTAACGTACTTAACGGCATTAAATAGTAAAAAATAACTAACATCAAGACGCAAAATGAAATCATACACCCCTAAGCTGCCACAATGTCAGCCAGAAATGGAGTATTGTAGGATCCTAAGTTCCCCGGCTCCCAGTTCATCACTGCCCACAGCAGAACCATGGTAGGGTAAGGGGCCCTCGGGGGAAGGGGGGCAGTATTGTATTTCATATTTTTGAAGTGGGTCAAAATAACCAGTCACAGTTGAAAAACTTGTGAAAACTATATATAGCATAAGACAGTAAGAAGCTTACAGTTATTCATGTGAATATTTCCATGTATGTCTATATTAGTTAGGTGGAGAATTGAGAACCTGGGTAATTGTACTTTTGATCTATCAAAAGGGTAATTGCCACATTTGCTCATTTTGCCGGATATATAGTTATAGTTATATTCTTGCTATCGTCTCATATTCTAAACATTCTATTCACACTATGCCATTTCATATTCTTTGTAATCTTAAAAAACAACACAATGATCTAGTCACAGAGAGAGACCCCTATGTGATAGACATGGCAGGTGACAGGTTCTCTTTGTGGAGACATCACAACTCTAGTAGACCCCTAATTTCTCCTCTGTCCTGCACTGAATTTAATCAAGTACAGACTGTGCTGATTAGCTGCTTCCCTGGCTATACACTGATGTTGTCACATGATAGGTATATATATATATATATATACATACATATATATATATATATATATATATATATACTGTATAGGCATTATTTGCCAGTATTTTAAGTTAATGTCATCAACCTAGCCTATCCACATCATACTGAGAGAACATCCCTACCCCTTTAGTCATAGCTCTCTTCCCCACCCAATGGCAGCCACATGAGCTTCTATGTCAACAGTTAATCTAGGCATGCATATAAAGTTGTATATGTACAATTGCGAGTCCTTGCCACAATTTCTGAAACACTGGGAGGAGGCCTGCAAATTCATCTTAGCTATCCTAGTCTGGACTATATACCATTTCTATGGAGTTTTGTAAATTGATTCCACCAGAGCTTTATTGATAGAAATCTTAGAAAGATTGTTTGCTGTATCTTGCCACTCCAGTAATTCCCAAGAGATATCAAGGTCTCTTTCCCAATGTTCCATATAGGATAGCTTACTGCCTGAGCCAATTATGTGACAATATAATGATCAAATTCAGCCTTTCACCAGGTTTCTAGTTTTACAAGAACTCTCAAATAATGTCAAGGATATGGGATAGTTGATCTATTTAATTAGATAAGAGATAATCTGAATATGTCAGAATGTTTCTAAGGTAGTTGCAGTGTAGTTTTGCAATATTTCAAAGAATGCAATTTATCTCCTGGTAAAAAGTCTCCTGGTCTTTATTTTTCCACCATCAGAAGAGGTGTGGGGAAAGTCCCAAAGTTAACTCTGGGTTATTTAGCAGTGGAGATAGAGGCATGTGAGATGAGCAGTTTCCTACTTGACCAATGTCTGTCCCATGTGGCTAATGAATACGACAGAGTATGATATAAAACAACCTGCTAGGAATCCACATGATGGTCACTATGGAGGCTACAGAACACGATAGAGCTTTCACTTTCATTCAGTGTGGAGTCAGGCCATTAATTGTGCCATTTGGGCAATTTGCAATGCTTGATGATAAGTAACGAGATTGGGAATTCCCAGTCCGCCCTTAATCTTGGGAGAATATACCATCAAATTTTGGGAGTATATACCATCAATCTGTTAATTCTAAGACATTTATTTCCCCATATAAAGTATAACCTTAGGTGCACCCAGCGGTGCTTTATTTTGAAATTATGAATGGGGTCACCTCCTTTGTTGAATATAATATAAATAAGCGTGGGGGATCGCGTGGCATGGATACCCCAGATGATGTCCTTTGGGATGAAACATTAGTTGTCTCCATCATTGCAAAACTAGGTGGTGGTTGCCACATCCCTTTGTACTGTAAAAGATAGGATATACATACCCTGGGGTCAAAAAATTGTCTGCAAGTCCTCAGCCCTGCTTCCCTCATGGGAGATAGTACACTTGATTCAGCGCGCTGATGTCACAAGCCCCGCCTCACCATGTTTCGTCATAAACCATGTGACTTTATCAAGAGATCCCTTGATGTTCATCACCTGTATGCACCAGGGCTTGTGCATTCATAAATGTGAGTAGAAAATTGCTATATTTTAATAAAATTGTGGTATACAGAACTATACTATGTCAATTCATTTCTTGCCCATATGCTACCACTGCCTATGAGGAACTGATGGGAGCCCAGAGACCATTGGAAACATATCCTTAAGGGGAAGGTGTTACTAGGCCTCTTTGGGGCCATTTCTGGAGGTGAGCTCTTAGAGTGACTGGTGGAGGGCACACTGGATGCTATTATGAGTTTATTTGCATCTTTCACGGTTGGAAATATTGTGGATTGTACGTTTACATAGAAGATTGCACTCTTTTTTATATGGACTGATTTTTATATCTTTTAAACATATTATATTGCTTTTGGATAAATTTCCCTGGTGGTGTTATTTAGACTCCACTAGGGATCACTATTGTCATTGTTCATCACTGTTTATTGTGTGCTATTAATTTAGTTAATAAGGTAGTACTTCACATTTTCTTTATAATATTCAATAACTTGCCTAGCAAATAAAGAGAAAACAAATTACAAAATTGTTGTGATACAGACACACACAAAGCATATCAAACAGGTCCCCATCTTCTGTTCAAGAGTACCTATCATATAAAATAAATGGTGCAATGCTCAAATACAACTGTGGTTCAAGCAGGGACTGTCAGTCATGGTTTTGAGGTTCGGAGTGGCCCCCAGGCCAGACAAAAACCTACAGAGGTCCCCCAATCGAGAGGTTGCTATCACGCATGGGGATGGTATTTGTAACTAAAACAGAGAAAAGGGGGAAAGGGAATACATAAGTGATCCCATCTCCACCACATATTTGGCAAAAGCATAGTGTGATCACATCAGGGGAGCTTTATCAGACAGCGGAATTTAGGCAATGTAATGTCAATAACATAGGTCATTATACTGTATATGGAGATGTTCAATCCTTACCCACATAGCAAGAGAGAGGTCAAACAGCAAGGCTTCAAACAAACCCCCTCTTGTTTTCCATTAAAGAGTAGCGCTGTCTATAGCCTCAAAAGGCTGCCCCTGCAAACAAACATACAAAAGGTAGCACACTGGAACATATCTGGTTACCCCAAATGTATCCAAGCCATCCATGAAAGATCAGGGGGACACACCCCTCACAATACCTGTTGTGTGTCTCCTGTCTGTGCACCATGCTCCCTGGCAGTGTTTGCTCGCTACACTGATCCAGAGATCTAAATACAGGGCCAGATGCCCACGCATGCGCACCGCATCACTGCCACTGGGCATCGCTATGTGCTCCACAGGCACCAGCGCTGGAGGTTCAACGCATCACCAATCGCTAGGATGGTCAGTGTAAACAAAGCAATATAGAGAGGCCCTCCCCCACAACCAGCATGGAAAGAAAGGCCCCGCACGCTGGATGGGAAACTAGCCAGCACAAAGTTTCACACCGGCCTCCATAATACATCACACCTTCTGCTGGTAAAAGAAATTACATTGCATCCATTTATTTGATTAACACGATTAACACAAATTATATGTAGCTCTGTAGTATGGGATGAAACATGTTGGGTGGAACCTACGCACATGACACTGCCACGCTTCTTTGGAGTTGGAACCTTTGCTGTACAGCTTGAATTTGTGACCTTTTTATGCACTTACCCAATTTTTATCATGTGAGTAGAATGTGTGTCATGTGTTTACATTAAAGTTTTTAGCCAATTTACACTATGTGGTTTTCCTTGCTTTGATTAGATTATGGTGACTATTGTCTCTACTAATCATGGAGAGAAAGCCAGTCTGACATATTAGAACCAATGGGTGTGAACTGAATGTTCCTGATGGAAGTGTTTACAACAGGCGAATCAAACTCTGTAGTGGGGTAATTTCAGTCTGGTAAGAGCGCATTTCTTACACCATTGTAAGAAATGGCTCATGTGGTGACTACATTTATGGAGTAGCACGACCTCCGCACAATATCAGTGGTGTTTTCCTCAAGACACATATTGGATTTGGACTATTTCATATACTCTATTTACCTTTGCCAGATCTTCTTTTGATATGGACTTTTTAGCAAGTTACTTAACTATATTAGCGCAGCAACTTATGTGAAATACACATGAGGCTACACCTCTTTTCTTTTCTGATACATTAGCATAGTAACAGATGGGAAACTGCCGAAGATATTTTGGAGTAAATGACTGGGGATGTGTTCTTGCTATGCTACAATATCCAAACCCACTGAATGATAAAAAAAAAAAAGCTTTAATGCATTTCACTGGGGAATTCACTCCCTGTATATTGTGTGATACCAATAATACAAGTCACACTAGGTGCTGTTGCGATATTTGGGATTGTGAGTAATGCTAAAAACATTCACCCTCCTGTGATTGCTTTTGGTAGCATTGTGGTTAGGATTAATGAGACCCAGAAAATGCCCTCCAAGAGAAGCGGGAAAATCTGCTAGCGCAAGAAAAACCAAGAATTAGAAGGTAAAAAAGCAGAGCGGTAAAGTTTTGTACTATAGCCATGAATGTCCTTCTGGGCAACAATTGAACTAAGATTGTAAGAAAACTATTATGTTGGTTACTCTTACAAACAATTTCTTCAGGAACTTAATGGTCTAGATAAAAAGGGAGTCTCACCAGGGAGCACCCTAGGAAGGGTTCTTTAATGGAGAGGCACATATGCCCCCTCAGGCACCAAATTCACCTTTAAATTAAGCAAACCCCATGCTCAGACATAGTGAAAAACTTTAATGCTGAGCTCTCCGATCATGCCAACATTTTATTCTTAGATCCCTTTCACCTTGCTCAATAAAAGCTTGTTGAAATTGTTGTTATTGAATGCCTTAAATCTGATGTCCAGCTTTACTGTCACTTTAAATAGTTTGTTCGGGCCAAGCTGGTCATACATCGCCATTTTGACCACACACATGTATGTGCAGTGGGATATTTTTCTCCTATATGTTGTGCAGGCTGTTTCTCTGAATTTCTTTGGTGGGTTAAAATTATTCGATGAAGACTTGTTTGTATGCTATTGTATGCTATTTGTATGCTATTACCATTCTGGATATCAGTTGTGATATTTATATCTATTAATTCCTTGGGTTTATTGGATTTGATCTATATAAAATTTGTGCTTATACTATTATTTAGGCTTAGAGACACTAAGTTTATTTTTGTGGAGTTTGGATATATTGTGTTAATATCTAAATCAGTGGGAATCCTGAGGAAGTGATTTCATTTTGAAACGTGTTGATCTTAAGTACTGCTTAATGATTACATCAATCTGGAATTTTAGGAGTAGTTGTTTTTAATTATGTTACTGATTTTAAACTTGTAATAAAATATATTTTGTTTGTAATCCTTCTTTGTGGTAAATTTAAAACCCCATTCTATATACTTACCCTACTTTTAAGTCCCCACTGAAGCTTTGTTTTAAAATTATTATTATGTTTCTTCATCCTCCTAGTCATAAAGTCCCCAACATCTAGGCAGAAATAGCCATTCATGGTAAATTAGGTTAATTTACTAGTACAGGACACTTTCAAAGCAGAACGATTGCCAGGCTTTAGACATTGAATTATTTACATATCCCTTACAAGCAATAGATTAGCTTAAAACAAGTCCTTGTTGGTCTTTGCAGCTACTGGCAGTGTGGAGCAATTTATGGTCAAGTTTACAGCAGAAAGTACATTACTTTTAATTTCAGCAGTTCAATATATTTTACTTTCACCCCCCCCCCCAAAAAAAATAAAATAAAACTAAGTCTAGGCAGACTGCCAAATGTCTATAATACAAAAACTATAGAAATAGGAAACGGCACTGATGCACCCTTATTGACATACATTAACCACTTCAGCCCCGGAAGGATTTCCAGCTTTAGGACCGGAGCCCTTTTTGCAATTTGGCACTTCGCCGCTTCAAATGGTAATTGCGCGGTCATGCAATGCAGGTTTTCTTTCGAGATAAACACCCTTTTTTTCCTGCGTTTAAAGCAAACCGATGACGTAACGTACTGGCGCGTTAATGGTAAACTTCGCCGCTTCACGGTTTAA
>BLSH010146470.1:830159-844000 GCA_018402905.1 Glandirana rugosa
GGGACGGCGACGACCGACGTGAGTGACGTTTGGCCAGGTATCGGCGGAGGAACCGACTGCAAAGTACATGTGTCTGGTGAGCTGGGTTGGGATGAGAGGGGTGGATGGAGCTGGGATGGGATGGTAGGGGTGGATGGAGCTGGGATGGGATGGGGGTGGATGGAGCTGGGATGGGATGGGAGGGGTGGATGGAGCTGGGCTGAGATGGGCTGGGGGTGTATGGATCTGGGATGGGATGGGGGGTGGATGGAGATGGGATGGGGGGTGGGGGTTAGAGGATATGTGCTAGGGGCTGCTTTGGAAGGGGAGAGGAATATTGCTGGGGATGTTAAACTTCAAATCTGCCCCACTCCTTTTAGCACAAGACATTTCTAACCCAAAATAAAGCACCCATAGTACATATCCTCAAACCCCCCCTCCCTAAAATGACTCCTGGCAACATAGCTATCCCCCTAATCTGCAATACCTCGGCCACAGGCAGGTGCTGTAGCTTGGTATCCCACTTCCTCCTCCTCGGCTCTCCTCCTCCTGGTCTGTGTACATGAAACGTCAGCCAAGGAGGCGGCTATGGACCGGTTTGCAGTGAGTGCAGCCAGCAGCGGCAGGGAGAGAAATAGAATTGCGGCGTGTGGGACAGCCTGTGCCTGGTGCACATCCTCTGGCGGGTGTCACCCGGGTGCGGGCCGCACTCCCCGCTCCCCCTAGTGACTCCAGTGCTCCAGACTGATCACATACTCATTTTGAATGGGAGTGACTGCTTCATTATTAACCGGCTGCTGCACTATCTGTGTTTTACTGAGAGAAGCTACAGGGTCTGCATCCCTTTAGAAGTGATTACCCTTGGGGACTATCTCACCAAAACATTTCTATTTCAGAGGGTACCTAAAATATGACTTTTATCTTGGTGTACTGTAGACTTCTGTTAGCCAAGGCTTTTTGTACATCAACTGCGCACAGAACATTTCTAGGTTGTCATATCCCATTGGATTTTACAAAAAATGTACAGTGCTGCAGATTGAAAAAGAATACATTTTTAATGACATTAAAAGACCGCCCGTCGTCATTATAAGGTGGCCGTTTGAAGTGGAATACCATTGCTATGGTAGCAGATAGCTACCATAACTCCGGTATCTTTTTTTACAGCCGGCGATTGTGCATAAGATAAAAGTGGTCTCAGCGGCGGATTCGCCGTGAGATCACTTTTATCAGCGGCGGGAGAGGTGCCCCCCTCCCGCCGGTTTCCGGTCATCTCCGCCGCTTACCGGACCACCCGGTATCGGCGGAGATGATTGGTTCCTCTAACCCCCAGTGTCCGTGAGCCGAGTGAGCGGCTGAAACCATTCACTCTGCTCCATAACATGGCAGAGCGTAAGCGACGTCACAAGTCACTTCCGCCCAATGCTCTTAAAGGGCCCATTTTTTTTTGCACTATTATTTATTTCAAATTTTTATTTATTTATTTATTTATTTTTGCATTTTACTGTAAATATCAGATCTGAGGTCTTTTTGACCCCAGATCTCATGTTTAAGAGGTCCTGTCATGCTTTTTTCTATTACAAGGAATGTTTACATTTCTTGTAATAGGACTAAAAGTGATCAATTTTTTTTTAGAAAAAAGAACAGTGTAAAAATAAAATTAAAAAGTAAAATAAATAATTAAAAAAAAAAATTAAAGTGCCCCGTCCCCACAAGCTCCCGCGCAGAAGCAAACGCATATGTAAGTCCCGCCCACATATGAAAACGGTGTTAAAACCACACATGCGAGGTATCGCCACAATCGTTAGAGTGAGAGCAATAATTCTAGCACCAGACCTGCTCTGTAACTCAAAACTGCTAACCTGTAGAATTTTTTTAAACGTCGCCAATGAAGATTTTTATGTTGCAAAGTTTGTCGCCATTCCGCGAGCGGACGCAATTTTGAAGCATAATATGTTGGTTATAATTTTACATTATCTTTCACAATATGGAAAAAAGTGGCCTAACTTTACTGTGGTCTTATTTTTTTAACTCAAAAAACTGATTTTTTTTTTTAAAAATGTGCAAATGCGGTGTGACATAAAGTTTTGCAATGGCCGCCATTTTATTCTCTAGGGCAGGGATCCTCAAACTACGGCCCTCCAGCTGTTGCGGAACTACACATCCCATGAGGCATTGTAAAACTCAGACATTCACAGACATGACTAGGCATGATGGGAATTGTAGTTCCGGAACAACTGGAGGGCCATAGTTTGAGGACCCCTGCTCTAGGGTGTTCGAAAAAAATATATATAATGTTTGGGGGTTCTAAGTAATTTTATAGCAATAAAAACTGGTTTTAACTCGTAAACACCAAACTCCAAAAAGAGGCTCGGGTCTTAAAGTGGTTAAATTACAACATGTCTTGTAGAAATATTATATCCGTTATTTATTTATTTTATTTGCTATATTTTTTCCACAAAATTAGTGTTACTCTTTAAGTACAGGATAACATTTTAGTCCTAGTCCATCACCAACTGCTGGGAGTTCAGACCGGGAATGGAGCTAGTATCGGCTCCAAACATCAGCATGCAGTGAAGGAAAAATCCCTAGAGCCGCACACCACTGCAAATCCGCTATAGAGAAATATTTGGTAGTCTCAGCCTGGGCTCTGACCAGGCCAAGGGGGTGTGGCCTGGTCAGAGTCCGGGCTGAGAATGCCACATACTTTTCTATAGTGGATTTGCAGTGATGTGCAACTTGAGGGTTTTTTCTTTACTACATGCTCATGTTTACTACATGCTCCGTTCCTGGCCAGCACTCCCAGCAGTTGGCGATGGACTAGGATCATTAACATGTAAACATAATAAAGTGTAATGTGCAGTAATAAGACCTTCATATATGAATATGAAGAGTCTTAAATGGTATGACCACTATGTAACTAGATAGTCCAAATAGTGAATAGAAAACAACATTTTTATTTCAATGATTGTAAGAAAATCCAATAAAATGACTTGAGGAGTCACCATGGCAAGTGCATCCACCACCCAGGAGAGAAGTGTGAATACGCTTAGCAGAGGACAGCATCAACAAAGCATGTAGTAATATAGGTCAGGATGGTAATCACAGGAACGATATCCAGGAATCCAACCAGTCTGGAGGAGAGGAGACAAATGGCAACTTCTTCAGAGGAAGACGTTGGAGTCTATGATTTAACAAGTGGGTCTGTTGCTGTGAAGATCTTTTGATGCCCTATTCCTGGATATCACTCCTGTGATTAAGTCATTTTTTTAGATTTTCTCACAATCGTCATAGAAATGAACTTTTGTTTTCTATTGACTTTTCTAATTACATGGGGGTCATACCATTTACATTTAAGTCTCTTCATCTTCATAGATGAGGTTCTTATTACTGCTCTTTATTATGTTTACATGTTAATGTCACTTTATTTATGCTGATGTTTGCTTACACATAGCACTGCACTTTTTTGACTTTATTCATTATGCAATTTCTGTTGGATTGTAGTGTTGACTGCTATCTTTATCAGTGCCTTACCTTAGTGCAGTAATTTTTTTCAACATTTCAATGGGCTAGGATCCTCTGGAACTTGAGTGGCACCTATATTCGTACATTGGTTTACAGGATAAATTTAATATGCAAAGCCTGCCTTTTTCCCTCGGCAACAGCAAGCATAGGACTCCTGTATTTAAAGCGGAGTTCCACCCAGAAAATATATATAGATTTTTTTTTTGGCATCCACTCTTAATACTAAATAGATGTAACCTTTTGTTTCCTTACTTTCAAACCGCCTAGTAATCACATGTATTTTTTACTCACAATTTCGTTTCTCTCACTGCTGGACTTTTCCAATTTAGGTGAGGGCACCTGAAGCCCATCCTGGGTCCCCTGTCATCTCTTCCTGAAAGAAGTGCATGGTGGCTAACTATCATGCACTCCTCGATCTCGGTCCGCCTTAAATCGTGTCATTTCCTGTCTGGAAATAACAGAATTTTACAGTACAGGGAAGCCCGCTGACTCTTGGGAAATGATGAGTCACATCTCCCAGGAGGCCAGGGGGAAGCAGGAAGTAAAAAGGAGCCTAGGACCAAATAGGGGCAGAATTAAAAAACCACCTAGCAACAAGCGACTTAGAGTGAGTATAAATTTTTTTTTTCCTTCAAAGGCAAGTCTATATAGGCAAAGGACTTGAATGATGTAAAAAAAAAAAATCTGGGTGGAACTCCGCTTTAAGACAGAGATGTTTTAAACTACTATAAAGCAATTAACGAATGCATTACTATGCCGCTGCCAGTACAGTTTATTACTTTCAACCTAAAAGAATCTTTGTCGAGCATAAATATAGATTTCAAAGTTATTTTTCCCAAGTTGCTTATTTATTGTAAAATGTTTGCAACATTGTAGCAAGGGATATTGTGTTCTGTTATATAAATATTTTATTTTACTTTAGAAACAACCATTTATAAGACTGTTATTCATCTAAAACTTTTTTGGGTCTGAACTGTAATACAACAAGCAAGCAAATGTCTATTGCCTCTTTGGGAATGCGTCTTAGCCTTGATTATTTTCACTATAGCTTCTGTCTGACACAGAAAAATAAATTAGACAGATTTTTGGCTGGCAGTATTTGAATGCACTTGGCTCACAGATGTATGTATATATCAGCATACAGATGTAGCCAACAATATTGCACCCGCTGATGTGTGTTTATTTGTCATGCTGTGCAGCCTGCCAGCAGATGCTATAACATTGACTGTATCTGCTTTGGGTAAATGTGCATCAACATCAACCAGCACTCTCAACTTGGCACACAACCTGGAGAACAGTTAACACACACATCTCATCTATCAGTTTGCACAATGTTGTTGATCTACATTTAAAATATTGTAATATACAGTATCTGCCCTTTGCTTGGAAATTGATAGAAGACAAAAAACGTATTTAGATTGTATGTGAAGCTGGATTTTGCATTAAAGTACAATTGGCTTTTTCAGTGTCAAAGTCAAAGTTTAATCCATGACACATCAGGTCATATCCCTCTTTAGCACTTTAACATACTATAAAGTCAACTTTTCTAAATCATTGATCCTTGATTGAGGTGTACATTGGGCCTCTAAATGTCTGTTACAACTGTCCTTCCGCTATACTTGGTCAAATAAAGGGGTACCTTACTTAGCTATCACCCTGACATCAAACACTTCCCAGACAGCAGACACTAATTATAAACCACATTTAGTAAAACTATAACAAGTCCTAGCCCACATGTCTAAATTCAAGTTCTTGATCTTGAATTGTTCAATCTTAGTCTAGCGTCCCTCAAGATGCTTATACTACCCCAAATCTTGCATATTTTCTGTTCTCTTCCAGTACTCCTGCCCTTTAAACACCTATACTCTTTGAAATCCTTACTCAATCGCTTCTTATGGGATAACAAAAAAACCTAGAGGCTCCCACCTACATCTCATTAAGCCTAGTGTTCTTAGCAATAAAACCTCCTTTCCCAAAACTACTGCCTTCAGCCAATGGGAGCTAGACCTCGTAGCTTTATTTACTGACTCACAATGGCTCCTGGCTATTAATTATATATATATATATATATATATATTTATATATATATATATATATTATTTATATTGAACCCTGGGAAATAACTCACAAAATCACCCATCGATGATAGTTGACCCAGTTTCAGCTGACCAATTTCTACCACTCACAGTCCCCCTTATGCTGGAAAGGGTGTGGATCCATGGAAACATTAAATCACATACTATGGCATTGTAAAATATCAACAGTTTCTGGAGGAGCATATTTCAAATTATATCCAAAGTAGTAGGCATACTGACTCCCCTTCAACCAGCCCTGGTGATCCTAAATTTGGAAATAGATAATTTTCTGAATCAGTTCCATGCAGTCATTATCCATATTTTATTGGCAGTGAGTCTTGCAATCACCAAGCATTGGAAACAGGACTTTACTCCCAATCTTTTCGAAACTGTTGAAATAGTCAAAACTCATTTTGTATTTTAAAAATTATTAGTCATTAAACAGGACAAATTCTCAGCTTTTGACAAATCCTGGGCACCTTGGATTCAGTGGACTAAAGCAAGACAGAAATAACCAGATGCTATGTTACAATGTTTATGTGCTGCACCTTGCTGTAGATACATTTAGTATCTCTTTTTCTTACTGTACGCCTGTTCTTTCCCATTTCTTCTTTATGCCTTCCAGGCGTTGTTTGTATTTTGTTATATGCAAAATTCAATGAAAAACGTAACACCTGTGCAGAGCATGAGCAGAATATGGTAAAGAGGATGAGGTGGCGCTCACCAAGATATAGACTAACTCCAACCAAGAATTTAAAGCAATCAAAAAAATGAAAAATGTTTTGATTGCTTTGAATTCTTCATTGAAGTCAGCCCATATCTTGGTGAGTGCCACTTCATCTTCTATACCATGTAATAACCCACGGTTGTTAGGTTAACCTATTGTTTGCAGCTCCTTTAATATTTGTATCATTTGGCTTGCGCAATAACTATCTTATCCCTTCATGAGCAGAATATATATACCTGGTGATTCTGAAGGGTTTTTTTTTGCTCTCCAAGCTTTCTGCAAGTATTTTTTGCACATCTATCAAGCTTCAGGCAATTGTTTATTGGGCTGGGCAAGGGGAGGAGAGCAGTTATAGAAGACAAAACATGCATGAAAATGCATTCACAGGAGCTTCCATTGAAGTATATGGGACCTAAAATGCCAAATTTCTATCAAAGAATAGTTCATGTATACCTTTGAGCATACAGTGTAGAGCATACAAGCAACTGCACTTGAAATTTGAACATACACAATTACAAACAATGGAATTCTGCATACAGAATGTAGTCAGGCATAGTCAGGCATAGGGAAACATGCTACCAAATGCTCAACTGTGAACCAGGCCTATCCGCTGTCCTCATAAGTCAACCTATAAAGAGGGTGACTCTGATTTACAGTTTAGAGTACCATATACTTCCTGTTAGGAGAGAATTTCTTGGCTCAGATATACTGTTAAGCCCCATCATTGGTGCTGGGGGATTCAGAAAGCTCCCCCCCATGTCCTGCAGTATTTCTCAGGATGACGTTAGGGCCAGAACCATACAGGCACCATTGGCCAGGGATTCACTTCCTCTAACAGCACTTTAGAGAGTTTGCTGTGCAATGGAGCACCCTATTATCAGCAGGTTCCTTTGGCTTGCAAAGCAAAATTGCTGCATATGGGGCCTTCTGATTGCAATGAGCTAGTTTATGCAACCAACGGTATGCCTGAAACCTTTGTTGTTCTTCTTATGGGATCTTGCAATTCTAAGTACAAAACATAAATATAAATAATGATATAAAATAACATTTACAAACTAACTGCTGCTTTTCCTAAACTCCGACCTTCATAGTTTTTGCAGTAGTACATCATTTACAGTCACATGCTGGAACTTTCTGCATAATAACCTATAAATCTTTACTCAAAATATTTTGTTCATCATGTTTTCCCGAAAATCTTTTCATAAGATATTTTGAGCAGGTTCTACATTAACCTTATTGTCTTTCTCTGTTTTCAACATCCGTCTGTTTTTCTGTCACATCACAGCATTCCATTTTACTTCAAAGGTAGTGAATCAAAGGCAATAAAGAACCATGAAGCAACATATTGCATGTTATTCAATTTTTTTATCTTTATGGCTACAGCTTGCATGCATTGGAAGTATACAGGTATTATCACTGCAGAAGCAATTTCACAGCAGTTTAAAACATAAGCACATGCTCTGGGAGGGAGTGTATAACACCATATTACTGCTGCTCGAAACGGATCTACAGCTTGTTCACACCAGTGTACTTGTGTAGATTCCATGAGTTATTAACTCCTGGTTATTGCATTACATTTAAAAATCCATTATTTTTAATTGAGGTCATTCACACCAAAGAACTGATACTGCAGGGCATTAAAAATAACAATAATAACAATGATTCATGCTGCTGATTTAAGATGGTGTCACACCGGCAGCAGAAATGCCGGCCAAGCTCTCCCTTTTGGCACTTGTGTGTATAGGACCTTGCACTCTGAAAAGTTATTGCATTTTTATCATATAGATACATGTGAGACTTTTTGGCTTGCTTAGCCAATTCATACTTATAATAGTTGAATTCATTTTAAAAGATTAGAATTCAGGAGGTGCATTTTTTTTCTTTTAAATAACTTGTCCACAAGCAACAGAAATGGAAATAGAATGGCTGATGTGGCTTGCCTGCTAGGCACTTAGCTTTACTTTTCTCAGCCCCACTCATATTTAGTTGCATGTTTTCAAGGGGAGATCTGTTCTTATTATTGATGGAAGTCTGCAGGAAGATAGTAATCTATTAGTCTAGGGAAAAGATTTTGGTAGCCATGGAAACGAGCTTCTAAAATTTAGAATAAAAGTTATTTTATTTAATGCACAGGTAGTAATTTAGTAAAGTGAGGAGCAGCAAAGAGAATGCTTTTGCAGGACAACTGTATGTATATTTTTCTCTGTGGGTAGAAAGGTGATGGACTTTTTTTTTAACCAGATTATGTAAATATGGATTGAGTCAAAGCAACTTGTTATGTTTTCTGTAACTTAAAGTGTTACTAAACCCAGGACCCCACATTCAATATATCTGATCTCCCACAGTACACAGAACATGGAAATGCAATTGTTTTAGTAAATATAAACTGCTAAATATATTTTCTCATCAGCAGTATTGTGACTTCTTTCCGTGTCTGGTTAAAGTTTGTAGGAGGGGTTTTGACCCTGCACTGAGCTGTCCTAACAAGTTTCAAGACCCCTGACCCTCTGTCTGGACAGTGCTGATTGGCCCTATGCTAATCACATGCACTCTCCCAAGAAAAAAAAACTCTCTAGCAATACACACCAAACTGAGCATGTGCAGCCTGACTCCACTAACTGTAATCCAGACAGGATTTGGAGACAATGCAAGAAAGGGAGGATCTGTGCATACAGGATCAAACAGCCTTTTTACGCAAAGCAGAGGATTAACCCCTTAGGTTCCACAGTGAGTATAACAGTGAGTAAAACAAGAATGCTTTACTGCATATACACAGTGATTTTACTGTTGTGGGTTTAGTAACACTTTAACATAATTAAAGTGAGTCATTAGTTAGCCCTTTTTGATTATTTCAATATATTTGGCTGGTTCAATATTTGGTTGTGCTTTGTTTATTTCATTGTAAAGAGGCTTGCCTTGTAATATACTGCAGCAAATCTCCACAATATAGGTATATCTGAGAGATACATGGGGCAGAATTAATAAAACTGGAGCACGTGTTCAATTAAAGTGGTTCCAAAGGCTCAAGGTTTTTTACCTTAATACATTACATGCATTAAGGTAAAAAACCTTCTGGGTGCAGCTCCCTGTCAGCCTCCCCTTATGCTTACCTGAGCCCCTTCTCGAACCAGGGATGTTCAGGAGAGCAGTGGCTCTCCCAGCTCTCTATCTCTCCTCACTGGCTCACACAGCTGCTGTCATTCACAGTCACTGAGCCAATGACAAGAGAATGGGGGTGGGGCAAAGCAGCGCTCTGTGTGTGAATGGACACACAGAGTGTGATTTGGGAGTGAGCCTGATCAAGTTGCTTGCTATTGGGGGCACTCAGCATGGGGGTGGAGCCAGGACCACCAGCAGAGGGCCCAAAAAGAAGAGGATTGGGGCTGCTCTGTGCAACAACATTGCACAGAGAAGGTAAGTTGAAATTAGAAGCTAATTGGTTACTATGCACAGCTGCACCAGATTCTATGTGCATCAGTTTTAGTAAATCTCCCCCACAAAGTCCTTTGTACTCTTCCTTTCCATGTTTCATCCATCTTTGTATCATCCCTGGTGATCTTACACACGCTCTGTATCTGTATATGCTGTCTTGTCTATAATGCCAAAGGCACTGTGCCATAATAAGGCTTTCAGGATACAAGTGCTGTGGTGAGACCTTCAGCTTTTTCCACCAGGCCAGGATTTTCACTACAAACAGCTGATAGCATGTGTACATTAAAAACCTAGCTTACAGAAGGGATTACAGAATACAACCTTCAAAGTGTAACTAAAAGCAAAACTTTTTTAGTGTTGGATAGAGTAAAGAGAGATTAGAACACCCTTCTGTTCTTATTGCTGTCCGTGTCCCTGTTAGGGAGATTCACCCTCTCTATTTGTCCTGTTTCCCAAAAAAATCCAAAATTTTGGGTTGACATCAGAAAACTAATAGATAAGAAATCTTCCAAAGGGGACACAAATTCTGGTGACAGCCAAGGATTCCTTCACTTTGGAGGGATTTCCTCTCACTTCCTGTTTTGACTATGGAACAGGAAATGAAAGGAAATCCCCCCAATGGGACACAGATAGCAAAAGAAAACAAAAAACTGGCGGGGTTACAACCTTCCCTTGCATTATCGAAAAATGAAAAAAAAGGTTTTGCCTTTAATTATGCTTTAAGCAAGTCAGTGAATTTAAAAAGAAAACAAAAAAAGTCCATAACTTGATAGTCCATCATCTATGATGTACCCGTGCAATATCACAGTGCATAAAAGTGCTTAGAATGGTGATCTTTGAATAATGATGGCCACCAATGTAAAATCCTACCACCTTGGTTAATGAGGGTACACTTAGTAGAAATTTGGGGCCCAAATACACTACAGTAATGGGTCACACAGGCAGAGGTAAGTGGATGTTCAACAGGAAAGATGGATCTCCAGGGTGTCTCTGAAGGATAAATTTATTTAAAAGTGCAAACAACTTACATGGATAAGAAATATACAGCGCCTGTTACAATAGTGCAATTACCTTGGCAGATAGCTGGACTCTCACACGTTTCGTCAAACATGAAATCCTCATAGGGCAACCTCAGACAAGAAAATATGATGGGGGAATGACATAAAAAAAGTGTAATAGAAGCACTTATAATGATGTGTGGTGAGAGACCTACTGTACATATCGAAACATATTATTTATTGCAGCTTTCCCCTTGATTCAGCTGATATGTGGTTGGGATGTACTGCACATGCAAGGGATAATTATTGATTACCAAAGTTTTAAATCCTGTTGGTCCTATTGTGATCACATGACATTTTAGGTACTCTTTCTCTTCTGTACAAACAAATGACCACTGCCCTCACCTATAAATGGCTTTTGCAGCAAGGAGCACATGGAAGGGCAACACATGCAAAGCAAAACCAAAGAAATGCCAAGCTCAATTTACCGACCAGCTTGCTAAACAACTGAATAGTCCTGTCTAACAGTATGCTTATAAACACGGGTTTAGTTTGCATACATTTGCAAATACATGTGTAAGCTACAGAACCCCGTCAAGGCACCCCAGTATCTCTTCTTCCTCTTATTTCAGCGGTGAGCAATTCTGAAAGCTGCAGAGAGAATAGCAGCATGTAATGCATAGCTCCAAACTATAAAGACAAAAGTAGAGGTGTCTCTTAAGTAAAACTGTATAGCATTTATTAAAACACTTACATCTGGCTAAGTGAAGTCAGGCACATCAGGGAGTCCTGTAAAGGCGAGTCTCTGTGTATGCTGAATGGCTGCTGCTGAGGATGCTCTTTCCTGCCGGGTCTCCTGTGAATGCCAATCGTCGGCTCAAAGTGTGACAGGCATAGGCAGAAAGGCTGGAACACACAGGGATCGCAGCGGTGGGCATGTTATGTCACTGGAAATGATGCAACGCATTTCCAAGCATGCGCTCTGCCGATGATAGTGACAGGTGTGCACCTTTTTCAATGCAAAAATGATTAATAAAAACACCCAAGCAGACCACTGTAATATAGTAAACAGGGTAGTTCAAGATCCGAACAATAACCCCAGCTGAGAATCCCACCACCCCTAATATACGTTGGGGTGTGGTTCCTCAAGGTATTGGAACAACATACAAAACAGGTATTAGAGATCCCCAAGAAATCTTCTAGAGAGAAATAACGGGCATAAAAACTACAGCTTTATTGAATGTTAGTAAAAAGTAAAATTAGAAAAACTACCATTTGTTCAAAAATATTAAAATTTGGCAATGTTGTCAAACAGCTCTGGGGACCTGCCGGCAGCACACCACATAACACTTACATACCCCACACAACATGTGATACATCTGCTGGGACAATTGACTCATTGATCAACAATGGAGTGGAGGAAATGAATATTGATAGGGCCCAGGGTGTCCTGAGTTCCGCTCATTCTGCACTAAGTAATCCCTGGAATAGTACACCAGATGCGGACTACAACAGTCAATTCCTGCAGGACTCAGCAACAGGGGGAATTAGCAGATCTCCCAATATAAGTGGAACATGTAGGCTGGATGGATAGCAAAAGCTTGAGGGTGGCGATGAAAACGGCTGGCTGGTATCACAGTTTATGACACACGGTGTTGGCTAAGACTCACCGTACACCTTCTGTAGCAACAGACACAAGTGAAAGGTTCAGGTTTGTAAGGATGGGACATACATGAACAGGTGGGTGCATAAACAGATGGACGTCTGTGTGCCGTTCCACAAGCAGCGTGGACCAGCTGTGCACAAAATGCTCACCAGCTTGTGTTCCTGGATAATGCACAGCCCTCCGTTCAGTGTCAGTCCCATGTCAGCCATGATGGGTATCCATTGTGCAGTTGCATGCTGCTGCTTAGTCCATCACAGCACTGAAACTTCCTGGTAGCCCATCAGGGGGAGTGGGTGGGTTGGCAGGGTCACCCTAGCTGGGGGTGACGTTACGCTGACGTGTTTTAGACCGCCAATCAGAGAGCTCCTTCTGTCCTGACCCCAGGACACCCTGGGCCCTATCAATATTCATTTGTATATGTATTGTACATTCTCAAATTTTAATATTTTTGGTAAGTGGTCATTTTAGTAATTTGACTTTTTTACTAACATTCAATAAAGCTGTAGTTATTATTATTATTATTATTATACAGGATTTATATAGCGCCAACAATTTACGCAGCGCTTTACAACTTGAGGTAGACAGTACAAATACAATACACTTAATACAGTAGGAATTAGAGGGCCCTGCTCGTTAGAGCTTACAATCTAACAGGGAAGGTCAAGAGATACAAGAGGTAATAACTGTGGGGGATGTGCTAATAGAGAAGATAAAAGTACAGTTGTTAGGTGGGAGCCAGATAGGCTTCTCTGAAGAGATAGGTTTTCAGAGATCGTCTGAAGGTAGACAAACTAGGAGAAAGTCGGACAGATTGGGGTAGAGCATTCCAGAGGATGGGAGAGGCTCTGGAGAAGTCCTGGAGGCGAGCATGGGATGAGGTGACAAGGGAGCTGGAGAGCAGGAGGTCTTGGGAGGAGCGAAGAGATCGATTTGGTTGGTATTTTGAGACCAGGCTAGTGATGTAGCTGGGGGCCAGGTTGTGAATTGATTTAAAAGTTATTGTTAGGATCTTGAATTTAATACGTTGGTTGAGTGGCAGCCAATGTAGGGATTGACATAGGGGTGTAGCAGATGCCGAGTGGTTTTTAAGGTGGATGAGCCTGGCGGCAGCGTTCATAACGGACTGAAGTGGGGATAGACTATTTAGGGGTAAGCCAGTGAGGAGGGAGTTGCAGTAGTCGAGGCGAGAAATGACCAGGGAGTGGATTAGTAGCTTTGTGGCGTCATCGCAATACTTGCGACGGCGGTCCGAGTAGGTGGAATTTTTGGTGAGCCGTAGACGATGTGGGGATACAGTTAGGGATGTAACCGACGGTGAGTTGGTTGCATAATTTAAGTTCTAGGATTGTTATTGAAAATTTAGTTAAGTGTTGGACCGGGGGTCGATGTAGTGATCGGACCAGAGTTTTATGGTTGGTTTAGCTAGAGAAGCGAGGAGGGTT
>BLSH010146470.1:848871-898348 GCA_018402905.1 Glandirana rugosa
AACCGATGGTACGTGTCCACGTGGTCTAAATAGTGAGAGGTCAATAATTTAGGTGTGGTGACATTGTTAAGATTTATTACGATATCCCTAATCACAACTCGCTTGGGCCTGACATTGCAAGCCCAGGCATGGCTTGAAATCCCACAGGCACCGTGCCTGGGCCTGGGCCTGTAAAGTTTTTAGCAAGCCCAAGCCAGGCCCCAAGACGATAAAATGAGGTGCACAACTCTTCGACGTCCCGTCGGTTAGTTGTTCGCAAAGTGACCAAACGGGAATCTTCGGTAGTGTCGGTACGGATGATTACCGTACCGACACTAACCGGTCAGAACCCGAACGATTTTTGAAATGTCCGGGTCCGGGTCCGTGCCACGGACACCCTAAAGTTCGGTACGGACCCGAACGTTACAGTCCGGGTTCGCTCAACACTAATCCCTATAGCATTATTTAGAATTGTTACAGTGGTGTGGATTTAATAACTGGAGAGTGATAAATCTGGTGCACCTGTGCATGGTAGCCAATCAGCTTCTAAATTGAGCTTGCTCAATAAAGCTTTGGGAAAAAAAAACTATAAGCTGTGTGGTTTCTATGCAAGGCAGCATATTTCCTGTGCTCCACAGCTCTATCTAGAGGCCATAATGCAATATTTTGCTACTGCAAGGAAAATAATAACATTAAATAATAAGAGAAAATATCCTAACCAACATTTGTTTATGCCCAACTTGCACAGAAAGAATGTACATGCAAAATCAATGGACTAGTGCAAATGCATTTTTATTTATAAATAGACACCTTTTTGTTGAGATTATTTACACCAAGAAGATTTCTTTTACATGTATATGTGAAAAAAAAATCAACAGATTATTCTTCATAAGGTACCATTAGAGGACAATGAGCTATACATTTGACATGACAGAAAATAGCTGCACACCTGATAAAATTGCTACTAAGTATTAAGTGCTTTGAATACTGACAAACCTCAACAAGCCCTGTAGTTAAGTGGAATTAATATTGAGTTCAATTGCATAAAAGAGCCTATTATTATATAAGCTATTTAATTTAGTATAGCTTAAAGCTGAACTCCAACTTTGTGTAGCTTCTCTCTTGTACTGAAATTGCTTAATCTGGTTTCACTGCAGACAGTGAACTTCTCACAATGTGCACTAGAATCGACAGCAAGTCAGAGAGAGCCCATCTCATTTCTTGGCTGGAGGACATCCAGCATCATCTAGCTCTTCCCTCTCCAGCATTACTGCCTCTGGCATGTCCCTTGCATTCATTGGATTTCAGTTCTTTCAATCGTGGAAGCTCAGCATCACATGTGAGTGTTACCTGCTAACAAACAAAGTCTGCCTGGCAATGCCCACTCCCCCAAATTTACATCCACACATTGAGGCATCACTTGGTCTAAAAAAGGGTATGTATTGAAAATGAAAATATTTTAATGTAAAATTTCATTAGCATGTTGATGGCATGGGGGTGGGGGAACCAGGAAGGGGAAATATAAGCAAATAAACTTCAGCTTTAAACCTAATTAATAACAATACAATGCAATTTAAATCAGTGCCTTGTTTACCTTTTTTCAGATTATCCGTGAGGTTAACAACCTCTTAGGCCCCATTCACATATTGCTTAGTGGGGGTCCTGCTAGTGATTTTAAAAGCGTGACTCACACTCATTTCTGCGCATCATGCCTTAGGCAGACCACTCACTTGAATGGGCTGCCCTATGTACATTTGATGTGCCAAAGAAGCTCAGGGACCAAATTTTGGCTCCAATTCAGGCTTAATTTTATAAATATGCTTGCAGCAAAATCACACCTTGTTTGGGGTACCATTCAGGACAAATGACACCCGAACACACATCATGCATTTAGCCATGATTTGTAATCACCCAAATGTGAACAGGCCCTTCATTTCCAACAGTCACCAACTATTTGAATTTGGCTTCAACAGTTAAGCCCACTAGGGCGTGAAATGCATCTGAGCGACCACTCCTGCTGGTGGAGAGCAGAGCTGAATCCATCTTACATTTCCTGATTTTGTTTTGATGACAGTGGGTCGGCATCCTGTATTTGATTGGTTGCTTTTTTCTGTAGCATATTGTAGCCTGACAAGCTGTTTTATACGATCTGCACCAGTTCATTACTTGTCATGTTGGCTAAGAGCATTAAATCAGGACTTTTTTGTTTGTCTACAGTGCTGCTTCTTATGTTTGCTGTCAATGCCAAATTCAAACAGTATTTGGTGGCTGCCAGACATTAAGACCCCGTTCACATTTGTGTGATATCACTGATATCAGCCAACATGACATGTAATGAACTGGCGCAGATTGTATAAAACAGCTTGTTAGGCTACAATATGCTATAGAAAAATGGCAACCATCAAACACAGGATACCCAGTCACTGTGACCAAAACGAAACCAAGGAACGTGAGATGGATTTAGCTCTGGTTTCCCTCTGCCTTTTCAAAATGCACATTAATGCAGTGACACAGTGTGAACCCAGCCTAAAGGTATGGAAATACTTCCACATAAGCACACAGGCAGCTGGAGACCTCTCTTGTGTATACCAAATACAAAAAGACAAAAGCAACAAAAACCTAAAGCGGACTTCCACCCAAAAGTGGAACTTCCGCTTTAAGGACTCCTCACCCCCTTATATGCCACATTTGGTGAGTATTTTTTTGGGGGAGCTGGGTACCTAGTTTTGTCAGGTACCCAGCTCCCACTTCCACTCCAGCCGCCTTGATGACTCAAGCAGAAGTTCTCCTCTCCCCCTCCCTACCTACAATCTTCTGGGTCACAAGTCCCAGAAGATTTCCCAGCCATTGAGGAGGTGCATTAGTGTCAGAACCGGGTGCCCACACTTGTGATGCCAGTGCCGTAGAGAACCGAGGGGGAGAACTGAGGGCTCGGATGGCTGCATCGCTGGACCATGGGACAGGTGAGTGTGTGTTTATTAAAAGTCAGCAGCTACACTTTTTGTAGCTGCTGACTTTTAATAAACACAAAACCGAGTGGAACTTGGATCAACTAAAATTATACTCATTTTGCCTTTATTTCCTACCATTCTGTACACCTGAGAGAAGAAGTTGTTTCCTTAGGAGTTTATGTGAAATCTCTATTAACAGCTGTAAAATATTGTAATTATGAATATATATATATATATTAGAGGTAATATCTAACTATTCCTGTATGTAAAAAGCTTTTCGCAGACGTTTTGGGGCTTATACTTGTGTGTCTAAACAATGGGACCCAGACCCCTTTGTTCTATTAACATTCACTTCAAAGGATCCCTCGTTTAGATATGCAATGAAGGTGGCCAACATGTCCTCACTACTCAAATTCCCTGAAAATGTAGTTGCATTAAAGGGGGCTGACTTAGGCAAACTATAGGAATGGAGGATTAGCCAATCATAAAGGAATAGGGAAGCCCACAAATCAGGGTCATTTCATGCCAACCAATCAGGCACTGGCCTAGAATGATATACCCAGACTAGAGGGGAGGAAACACGCTCTCTTTTTGGAATGATAGCCAGCCGAATGGGGCTGCCGTGTGCAGCAGCATGGTAACTATGGTCTATTTGATGGACTTATATGTTAGGGGTTTGACTGTTTATTTATGTTTGTTGTAAGGAATATAACCTAATTCCTATAGTTTAACCTATGTGTTTCTTCATATGAAAGGTATAATAGATAGATTGCTGTAGATTCTTTAGATCTCTATACTATTTACTAATAAAATGATATTGCTGTGTTGAAGCCTTCACTTATGGTCAAAGAACTTTCATTTAACCCATATCATCTATAAAGAGATATTAAATCTCAAATATAACTTACGGGTAACAAAGTCCATTTTAATTTACACAGAACTAAGGACTAGGGAAGTAAATCACAAACTCCTTCCCACTTGGGAATACCAGGTACACCTCTATGTTTTAGTGGGCTATCTCATCCAGAAGTGAAAGAAAAGTTTGTATATGTGGCGATGGGGTCCTAAAAGTAAAAATTAATGTGGCCCAGGAAGAAACCTAGAAAGAACACTAGAAAAAAGGGTTACAAGCAATTAGAGGGAGAAACAGCAGTAGTATGAATGAATATTCAAGGACTTATATAAAGTAAACTGCATCAGTAGTTGCACTTGCATGGGTCAAACATGCTTTTTGTAGTTTATTTCCCATAATATTTGATCTTTCTGGCTGTCTCTGCCACTGAAACAAAAATGTCAAAACAGTGAAAACTTTTGTATAATGTTTATTGTGATTCATATGTATTAGGTTCCATGTAGGATCATATACTGTATATATGCAGATGCCTGAAGGAAAGAAGGTCATTCCTCAATACAATGTGTATTGTGGTTTGTTAGAAATTTCTTAAGTATCAGGTGGCATTCATCTTCTCTAAAGACGGTATTGTCAGAATGGTGAAATGTATAAAACAGAATTTTATATCTACTCCATGCCTCAGGCATTAATTTCTGCAAAAAGAATTCCTCTATATGTGCCAAACACATTACAATCTCCTATTACTTGAATGTTCTTGAATTCTCAACTCATTATTCCCTTTGTTGTTTCTTGAGCTGCATAAGTGAAAAAAAAATCAATTACAAGCATATCTGTGGTAGCAGAAAATTATGTAAATATAGAATAAAAAATAGTTGTACTTGCTTTAAGTAGGATTTTTGCATGTCTTTTCCTATGTGCTTTTGAACTGCTTTCCTTGTGGATAATCCTAGTTGAGTGACATACATTAAGCACTTAAATGCCACAAAATGTGTATTATTTGTAGAAAAGCTATTACTGTTTTAAACACTTTGGTGATGTGTTAATACATACTAAATAATTCTATTATGACTGTTTTCCCCTTATAACTTTTCACTACGTTAAAGACTATTATTATAAAGGTCTATTTAACCAATATAAAGACATTGCAGGGCAACAGCGTGACATTTCCTAGATCAGCCAATTCGATTTTAGTTTTCTGGAGATAAGTCAGGTAGGTTCCTGAAGTGATTTTTGATTAGTTGTTCTAGGTTAATACATAACATTTATCATTGCACACAATGGGCTGCTTTTTTAACTTACAGATCAAGCATTGTTTTTAGAATCCTTGGTAGATGTCTAAAAATTTTAGGAATAATCCTAAGACCCCTTTCACACTGAGGCAATTTTCAGGCACTATAGCGCTAAAAGTAGTGCCTGTAAAGCGCCTGAAAACTGCCTCCCAATGTTGCCTGAGTGTGAAAGCCCGAATGCTGTGCATGCAGACAGAAAAAAAAGTCCTGCAAGCAGCATCTTTGAGGTGGTTTGAGAGCGGTGTATATACTGCTCCCAAACTGCCCTGTCCATTGGAATGAATGGACAGTGCTTCCAAAGCGTCTGAAAAGCGATTTGAAAGCGCCGCAACACAAGCGTTTTAACTCCTTTTTAACCCCTTCTTAAAAACACCCCAATAGCGACCAAAAAGCTACGCTTAAACAGCGGTGAAGCAGCACTTTACCGCTAACGGGCCAGATGCCCCAGCGTGAAACTCGTGACAACCACTTTAACCTACAGGTAAGCCTATGATGAGGCTTACCTGTAGGTTCCCTGCATATCTCCTAAACCTGTACGGTGCAGGAGATGTGCAGTGTTCAGAATGTGACAACGTCATTTTGCCACATGCGCAGTGAAGAAACGGCCTCCGTGCCGTTTCTTTACTGCGATCGTACCATGACTGCCGACTCCCACGCACATGCGCGGGAGTGACGTCACGCGACTCCGGGCAGTCACAGAGCCAGAGTCGCGGCCCCGGAAGGAAGAGGGGATAAAGATGGACGCCGCCAGCACAGGGGACAGTGCTGGACATCGCTGGCTTCGTTTGCAGGTGAGTGGCACATAATGGGCTCCTTTGCGATGCATAGTAGCCCATTATGCTTCTACTTTACAGGGGAATGTAGAGGAAGTAAACCCCATCCTAAGCATTTGAAAGCATCCTCAGAAGTCTGTTCTCTAACTCTGTTCTGCACTGAATCGAGTTAATTTAACATAAAACTGAGTAGCATTTAGACATTATCATCACAAACATTTTCTGTAATAATTCCAAGATGTTTTTTTTTTTGTAAAAAAGAAAACACACAGATATCATAAATAATTAAATGGTCTTGTTTTATTGCCATTTTGAAGCATTTAGGGAAGTTACTACATCACGTCAATTGATATATACAAGTACAAACTAGATAAAACACAGAAAACTTGGATTTAAATACGATTCCTGTAATAAGAGGAAAGGGTGTCATTAAAATAAAAGCTTAACAGCCCCCCTCCCTAATTCTCTCACCTATTCTGCTCAACAAAGGAAAAGAAAAATTCAGAGAAAGATTTGCATTTTTTACATTTTGATTAATGCAAAGCTTTTTCTGATTGGCCGAGGTGGAGATCATGACAATACCATGTCACCTCTCCAATGCATCCAATCAGTGAATGCTTTGCCTTCATTGAGAAGCTAAGCAGATGACCTCCTGTGTTTGCAATGCAGCAGGGCAGCCACTTGACATTGGGCCCTCAAACTAGTGGGTATTACTGTAGTAGAGGCACCCACTGCAATGATTTTCAGCTTTCATGGGGATCCCACAGGTATGATACATACCTGTACATACTTACACCTATCAGCCATAACGTTATGACCACCCACCTAACATTGAGTAGGTCCCCCTTTTGCCACCAAAACAACCTCTTTTGCTGCCAAAACAGACCTGTCAGGGCATGGATGCCACTAGACATCTGAACGTATGCTGTAGTATCTGGCAGCAAGCTATCAGTAACAGATCCTTTAAGTCCTGTAAGTTTCTAGGTGGGGTATTCATGGATTGGACTTGTTTTTACAGCACATGCCACAGATGCTCATTTGGATTGAGATCTGGAGAATTTGGAGGCCAAGTCACCTCAAGCTCATTGTTGTATTCTTCAAATAATTTTTGAACCATTTTTGCTGTGTGGCAGGGCACATTATCCTGCTGAAAGAGGCCTCTGCCATCAAATGCTTCCATTAAATTTTGTACTTGATGATATGTGTAATGTAACAGCCCCATGAATGGCAAGACAAAGTTTTCCAGTAGAACATTTCCCAAAACATCATACTGCCTCCACCAGCTTGCCTTCTCCCCATATTGCATCCTGATGCCATCTTTTCCCCAGGTAAGTGATGGCCACACACCCAGCCATCCACCTGATGTAAAAGAAAATGAGATTCTTCAGACCAGGCCACCTTCTTCCATTGCTCCTTGGTCCAGTTCTGATGCTCACATGCTTATTGTAGGCACTTTTGACTTTGGATACAGGTCAACATGGGCACTCTGACCGGTCGGCGGCTACGCGGCCCCATACATAACAAACTTGATGCTAATTTTTTTTTTATTTCAACACCTCAGCTACATGGGCACTTGCTGCCCAATATTCTGTCCCACTGACTTCCGGATGCCACTGTAATGAGGTAATCAATGTTATTTACTTAACTTGTCAGTGGTCATAAAATTAAGGCTGATCATTTTATATTGGTTCAAGCTAATATAGTAAAAGTTGCCATACCTAAACTTCAGATTTAAATACCAATATAGCCTGATTTTGACTCTGATGAGCAGATATGTAAAAGAAATGCAAATGACTGTGCATCATAAAATGGTGACCTCAAATTTCCTTTTCAATAACAATGGTATATACATTTTAATAAAAAAATAATGTTCCTGTTCCTAGCATGTGTTCCTAAACACACAGCCTATATATTTTCTTATTAGTTTTGTTTTTAATGAAAGAAATGTCTCTCAGTGTGCATGATAAAACCTTAAAATGGACCTGGTTGGAAGCCTAGCGGTTTCTGTTAGAGCTAATGGATGAACCCTTTAAATTCCATTTTGAGCCAGTGTTTTATGCTAGTTGTCATTGAAGGAAAGTGCTTGGAAATAAAACACAAAACACCCACATGCCATTTTAAATGGTTTTTGCAAGCTGTGTAAATTTACTCATAATTATTGAAAGTGCAGAAGGTTATTTTAAAGAAGAAAAGTTACACACAGAAGCTTGCAATTTTATTGCTTGGAGCTGGGTTGAAGTCTGTTCTTCCAGTCTGAATTTGCATTAAAAGTACATTTATTCTTGTAAACATGTGATTCTTCCCACCATGCAGTCACATAACCATCTCTTGTTCTGCTAGTGCTCTACACTGTCTGGACTTAATATATTACAAAGCAACCTAATGTCTTGCTCAGTAGCCACACTTCCCACTCACAGATTATGGAAATGTACAAATACAATATATCACAAATAACTGGAGACGGCTTAAAAATCGCCTCCGAGTAAGCAAACTATAAATTGTTGTGAATAAACCATGGCAGGTTGTATATTGGTATATGAAGCTATATACTGTTTTGTTGACTCATGTCATTTTATCTTGATTTTGTCTTTGAAAAATATGGTCTTTTGGAGCATTATCCTTATCTCTGATATAATGCTCAGCTCAATACAATGTAACTGGGACAATCACCTATAGTGTTCCTATTTTAAACATATTCTCGTGTTGTACTTTTTGTTTTACTGAATCTTGCTAAATGATTATTATTATTATTATACAGGATTTATATAGTGCTAACAGTTTTACAATATGAGGGCAATTACAATACAATTCAATACAGGAGGAATCGGAGGTCCCGACTTGTTAGAGAAATGATATGAATAAGTTAAAAGGACCCCATCAACAAAAGATTTTTTCTGGATAATTATATCACATATGGGCCTCCCTTTCCTTTCTTTAGTATTTGCATAGTCTTTACTTTAATCTTGGTTAAAATGTGTGCTTCTCAGTTATGTTACATGAAAATATCTGCCCCTCCTTGAGCAAAAAATGTGATATTCAGTGCTCACCATGATTCTTGCCCAATGCTGACATGAAATTTGCTCTTTTAATATTATTTTGCACAAGGCTGAAAGATGGGGCCCACTAGCATGGGTCTTTTCAGTAAGTTTAACCACTTAGGATTTCTCCCTTAATGACCAGGCCATTTTTTGTGATACTGCACTGCATCGCTTTAACTAACAATTGCGCGGTTGTGTAACGTTTTACTCAAACAAAATTGACATCCTTTTTTTTCCACACAAATAGAGCTTTCTTTTGGTGGTATTTGATCACCTCTGTGGTTTTTATTTTTTGCGCTATAAACAAAAAAAGAGCGAGAATTTTGAAAAAATAAAACAACATTTTTTACTTTTTGCTATAATATATATCCAAAAAGATCAGTTTAGGGCGATATGTATTCTGCTACGTATTTTCGGTAAAAAAATTGCAATAAGCATATATTGATTGGTTTGCACAAAAGTTATAACGTCTACAAAATAGGGGATAGATTTATGGCATTTTTATTATTAATTTCTTTTTTTATGATCTGCAATTTTTAGTGGGACTGCGACATTGCAGCGGACAGATTGGACACTTTTGACACTTTTTTGGGACCATTGACATTTATACAGTGATCAGTGCTATAAAACTGATTACTGTATAAATGTCACTGGCAGGGAAGGGGTTAACACCAGGGGTGATCAAAGGGTTAAATCTGTTCCCTGGGAGGTGTTTCTAATTGTATGAGGGAAGGGCTCACTGGGGAAACACACAGATCCCCTGTCAGAATGAGGATCTTCCTTGTTTACACTGTCAGATCCTCGTTCTCTCACTGCGGGGAACGTTCGTGGGTCCGCTTCATCCACTGATTGGTTCCCCCGCAGGCCAATGGGAGTGCGCGTGCCCACAATGGCTCGTTCCTGCGCCGTTGTACAATGACGGCGATTTGTGCGAACGAGCCATAATGCCACAGTAAAACGACGGCGGGACATCGTTAAGTGGTTTAAACCCTCCAAGTCGGGCTGACCGCTTGGACCTGTTGTCTGTTTGTAATACATGCTGTTTTATTCCTTGGAGATTGTAAGTGTAAATTCATTGTTTTATTAAAATCAGTTGCTGAAATACTACACTATGTGGATCTCCCTCTGTACTTTAATCCCCTCCATGGAGACAATTTTGGCTTAGGGGTTTGGGGAGCTGTTGTCTTCCGGATTGTGGTGTATGTGGCTGCTATGCAGTGCAAAAGAGAAGAAATGCTAATGTTTTGGAACTTTTTACACTAAAACATATTTGCACTATAATCTTTGCACAATTTTTGCGCATGATATATGGACTTGATTTATATGGATTTGTTAATATAAGATGAGTTTATTATATGTTTAAAGCACTTTACTGTGTTTCTGATGAGATGTATGGACAGCACACTTTTTTAATATTGTTTTATTGTAGTTTATTACACATCCTACCCCAATTGGTGGTTTAAATGCAGCAGTCCTTTTAATTCATTTCAAAACATATTGTTGTCACTTAGTTTATTCACTAATGGTGATCTAAATATTTTTTAGCAAGCGCAGACATATTTTTTGGGCTATAAGTTTAAAACCCTTTCTGTGTGATAATGAGCATCACCAATCACTGTAAAATTGGAGAAACAAGTGATTGTCACAAGTGATGCTCGAAATTACTTCTTTTTATCACACTAGTAGCCTGAACATTTAGGAAACTTGACTGCATGCACTGTTGTTTATAGTCTAATGCATGCCTATTAAAGATACTAAAACGCATGAATGCAAGACAGGTTATTGGCTTTCTTTGTAGTTCTTTACTTAACAACCATGTATTTACTGTAGTACCTGGGTAAAACAGCAAAATGTAATTAGTACTAGAAATGACTACACAATTACATTTAATCATATTGACCAATATATCTGGTCTGGTGTGGGATTCTGTGACCGTTTGATTCATTCTTAGTCCTACTTGTGACAAGTACAGGATTTTCAGAACAGACGCTAAATGTCCTAGCAAAATCCCCTCTACCAAGGTTTGCTCAATGACAAACAGGGGATTGATCTGGTCTTGAATGTCTGAAACTGCTCAACGGTGAAAATTAGATTATACATGTTAACAGTGCACTCCTCTTGTACAAATTAAGTTGTAAATAGCCACATAAGTATTTTAAAATGAGGTATCTATTGAGTTCACTGATCTGCTTCTTGTTGGTTTTTTGAAAAACAACTATAGTACATCTATTAACCTTTCTCTTTTCAGTGTTTATTTATGTATAAAAATGAAACTGTGGACAAAAGCTATACATGCAAAAAGCAGCCCAATATATATCTTTCCATTTTTTCACGTCTTTAGTTAAAAATCATTTTCACTTTTCACACATAGCAGCTCTACCAGGTTGCTTGAGAACCTTCTCTGTAAAGTTATTCTTGCCTCTAAAGTCTTTATGTGAGGAACTTTATTTTTACGGTTTGCATAGAGTGGGCAGAAGGTGAGGTAGAACATCTGCAGGTTTGCAATGGTGTCTGTATCACCGTCAGTGATGTTTTTTCTTAATTTCCTGATACTTGGGACTTTTAAGGCAAAATTGAAAAGATTGTATATAAAATATTATGTTTATTTGTTACAAACATCCATAAAAATTCAAGGTATATACTTCACCAGAGAATATATTGTACAAACACAAATAAAAACATTATTCATGTGGAAATTCTTGAGGACGGAAGATACTTCTCAATGCCCGACATGTTTCAGGAATATAATCCTTTCCTCAGGGGCAATGATGCAGAAAAATATGTTCTAAAATACAATGAAAATTGGTAAGAGTTCCAATATTACAATAAACATTGACAGGGAATATATCACATAGTTGAGTACCGTATGAAGATATGCCCGGGCTCACTACATGAATGGGCAATGACAGCCACGCCTATATGTTCCCAGGAAGGGAATGATGGAAGATGTAAGCACGTCGCACAATTACGCACAGAGCCGTGCCCACACCGCCTCACACTGGGTTCCCAAAGGAGTCAGAACATGCAGTCTGCAAGCGAAGAGTCTGGTAGCAGAAGCCAGAAAATCGGGATCTATGCTGGGGATAGAACAAAGGGGGTTTAAGGCAAAAGGAAAAGCCTTGTGTTTGTACAGTATATTCTCTGGTGAAGTATATACCTTGAATTTTTATGGATTTTTGTAACAAATAAACATATAATATTTTATATACAATCTTTTCAATTTTGCCTTAAAAGTCCCAAGTATCAGGGGGATACTGATTTGCAGTACAATAGTAATTAGGGATGATGGCAAATTGGTTACTTACCCAGGTGGTATAATTGTTATTTCTTAATATCCTGTGCAATACTGAAACAATTTTTTATATATTCATTTTTTAATAGGGAGAGGTTAGAACAGTTATGTCAAATTGGTGTTTATGGTCTGCATGCCATATCAATCTGAACAAATATTGGGTTGGTATGGGCTGTTGAACACTGCTCCTAGTCTGTGGCCCTTAATGTGCCCCTTAGCTGCTCTCTATTTTTCCTTATATCATTTTGCAACTTAATACTTCAGAAAAATTTTGCAACCTGTAAGTTGCAGTTTTACTATAATATTAAAGCCTCCATGAACCCCCAGTTGAAATCAGCTGAATACATACCAGGTGCATCAAAAAAAAATTTGTTCAATGTCTTATAGTTTTTTTCTTACTTTAGTGCCCACAGCCTGATTAGAAAAGCTGGTATCCTGCCAGCAGCTGCAGAGTGGGAAACTTGCTCTCTGCGGGGAAGCAGAAGTTTTATTGCAGAGATCTGACATGACCCCTATAGTTCTGTAATCAGAAAAGCTCATGTTTCCTGCTGTTTGGAGAGCTCTAGCTTGGACTCAGTTGGGAGCATGTTGGACCTTTTCAATAGAGACTGCTCCCACACAAAGTGTAAGGGTCCCATACTTCTTCATGCTGGCTGGATACAGGTTGTTTGAAAAAAAAAAAAACTGTAAGACCACAATTTTATTTTGATGCACCTGGAATGTATATTGCTTTTTTAAACAGAAAATTTTGGCTTTAACCGCTTAGCGACCGCCCCATGCACATATACTGCAGCAGGGTGACCGCTCTGTGCCAGATCACATACAGGTACGTGATCTTATACTCGCAGGTCTGGGGCACCGCCAGTGACTTTCCCCACTGTGATTGGACACAGTAGTAGCCAATCAGTGGTTCTGGCAGACTCAATGTCCGCTGGGACCCGCCAATCATTCGGGAATAAAGCAGAGCAGCAGTCTGCCTATGTAATCAAGGCAGACCGCCGTTATGTCAGTAGGGAAGGTAATGATCCTGTGTTTCTGCAATGCAGGAACATGGATCTATGCCTTCCCATAGTACAAGCACCTCCCTCACAGTAACCAAGCAGATTTTAGCTTTTTTTAAACAGAAAATTTGGACTTTAACTGCTTAGCGACCGTCCCGTGCACACATACTGTGCAGGGGGACCGCTCTGTGGCAGATCACATACAGGTATGTGATCTTATACTCCCAGGTCGGCGATGCCACCAGCAACTTGCTCCCACTGTATCCAATACACAGCAGTAGCCAATCAGTGGTTCCGGCGGACTCGGTGTCCCCTGGGACCCGCCAATCATTCAGCAATAAAGCAGTCAGTATGGAAGGTAATGATCCTGTGTTTCTGCAAAGCAGGAACATGGATCTCTGCCTTCCCATAGTAAAAGTACCTCCCTCACAGTAACCAAGCACATTATAGGTACACATTTAACCCTTTGATTGCCCCTGATGTTAACCCCTTCCCAGCCAGTGTCATTAGTACAGTGACGGCACATATTTTTAGCACTGTGTTGGTGTCAATGGTTCCCAAAAAAGAGTCAAAAGTGTCACTTAGTGTCCGATTTGTCCGCCACAATGTCGCAGTCCCGCTGTAAGTCACTGATTGCCTCCATTATTAGTAAAATAAATAAAAATTAATCTCATATAACTTTTGTGCAAACCAATCAATATACACTTATTGGGATTTTTTTTACCAAAAATATGTAGCAGAATACATATTGACCTAAATTTATAAAGAAATTTGATTTTTTTATAGCAGAAAGTAAAAATTATATTTTTTTCAAAATTGTCTGTCTTTTTCTGTTTATAGCGCAAAAAAAAAATAATATATACATAACAGGAATAGAGGTGGGGAAGGAACCCCACAAAGTAGCTGCATTTGCAGACGATTTAAATTAAAGAACTGGACTTTTATTCACAAATGTCAAATTATAAAATTAACCTTTTAAAATTTGAAGTAATGAATCTTACAATTACTGAAGGTAGAATATCTACTTTAAATGATGGGTGTCAGAGAAGCTCAAGTACTTAGACATTTACCTTGTGCACTCGCTTACTTATACATATCAATGTCATTTTCCACAACTATTATGGAGCATTAGACAAGATCTGAGATGTTGGCAACAGCTTACGCATACCTGGTTTGGAAAAATTACATTCTAAATATGAATGTGCTCCCTAGTCTATTGTATCTCTTCCAGACTCTCCCGATGCTAGTTCCGAATAGTTTTCGAAGACACATTAAATGAGAATTTATACAATTCCTATGATCAGACAGCCCGCCTAGGATTAAAACAGAAATACTTATCATGCCTAAAGGCTCTGGAGGAATGGGACTTCCAGACCCAGTTCGATATTACCAAGCTTAACATTTGTCCCGTATCTTGGATTGTTGTAACCACACCAAGGAGAAAGCCTGGGTATCCTTTGAGTCCCTTCCGTGGCTTGGTAACTCATGCTTAGCTCCAGTGAGGGACCACTCCATTCTGGGAGCCACCTATAAAATCGCCCAGGCTCTAAGAACTAAGGTAATAAAATCTTCACCGCAATCACTTATAGTGCCAGTGATTGCAAATCCAGACTTCCCACCAGGATTGTCTGATCCTAAATTTCAGCATATAATTGAAATAGACAAGTTTGGACTGAGAGATTTCAGGGATTTGAACGTCTGGAAATCCATTGCTGATATTTAATCTATGCATTCACCTCCCCTTCCGTTATGGCAGGCCATCCAAATAAGACACTAGCTATCTTCCTTGCCTTCTTATTCAGAGTTTCATGATATACCCACATTCTTTGAGCAATTGTGTATAGCAGGCCAAAGGATACAATTAGGGGCCTCTCTAGGGCATATTCTGCTCCTGTGGATTCATTTACACCATCCTTTATTATGGCATGGGGCATGGGGAAACAATTTGTACATAAATCATCAATATCCTCAAGGATGCAGGAATCAGGCTACAAGTTGTTGATCAGATGGTACAGGTTGCCAGAATTATAAACTACATAGAATGATTCCAAACAGTGATCCCACGTGGAGAAGCTAGAGGAACACATTTCCATATATTCTGGACATATCCTCGAATACGTCCTTCTTGGCAAGAAGTTTGTGCTCTAGTCCAGGATCTTACCGGACTTTGTATAGGTCAGAATCCAGCAGCCTGCCTGCTACATTTTAGCTCTCTTTAAAAGAATGGATATTGACAATTGGTGGCGAGACATTTGCTCAATGCAACCAGGTCTTGCATACCAGCGTAGTGGAAATATACCTCTCCTCCCACTCTGGTTCATGGAATCAGAGCGGTAGATGATATGATATATATGGAGGAACTCACAGCATCAATGAACAGACAAGGAGCTCTATTCCATAAAATGTGGACTCAATTGAACAAATGCAAGCTCTCTGGGAAGTATCAGACTCTCTCTCATTAAAATAGCAGTGCACAACATTTCTTTCTTCTTTTTTTTTGTCTTTCTCTTTTTCTCTCCCTCTTTTTTCACCCTTCTTCTTTTCTTCTTCTGCTTCTTTAGGTCTATTTAGAAATATGGATAAAAACTTAATGGGGTTCTGCAATGCAACCCCACAAGCGGCACATATTTATTGGTGATTTTTTTTGGGTCAGGAACCGAGCAGATCCATCATCTACATGGATATAATTTCTTCCCCCTGCCTTGTTTAAAATTTACAGACATCTCTATGGCATTTAAGACATACCATGAAGGGGCTGTTACATTTTTTTCTATTGGATGTTGGATTTATAAGTCGATAAGATATAAGATATTTGTAATTTCCTTGTTTTTTATGTACTTGTCGCTTTAAAAAAAGAATAATTTTATAGCACAAAAAATAAAAACTGCAGTGATCAAATAATATCAAAAGAAAGCTCTATGTGCGGGAAAAAAGGACATACATTTTATCTGGGTACAGCGTCACACGACCACGCAATTGTCAGTTAAAGTAACACAGTGCTGTATTGCAAAAATGGCCTGGTCATAAAGGGTGGTAAACCTTCCAGAGCTTAAGTGGTTAAGGTGGTTGTAAACCTCAGAAATAAAATATAAACAAAGCATATTCCTCCATAATGTGTACTTGTCTCAATTAAGAGCGCTAAGTGTCATTTCTGTCTGCTACTTAGTTCCTCTGCTATCAGCATGAATCATTCTGACATGTTGTCCTGCCACCAAGAGAAAATGGTGATGGGGAGGGACCTCCAGCAGCTTGGCAGCCTGAGCTCTGTTCCTGTGAGCTGTGTAAAGTGGAGTGTGTCTCTTCCCTCCAATCAGCTCTCAGACCTCTTCTCACTGAGCTCTGCAGAGTGTAGCTTCAGCTCTATGTCCCTTGTTTTTTTAACTCTCAGACAAGCTTATAAATTCAGCAGAATAAAGGAGACAGAACACTGAAGATAAAGGAGTGTGTCAATTCCTTCCACTTGGATCTCAGATTAAAGCCAGCTTTTCTTTCTGAGCTGTGCAGTGTGTGACATCAGATTCTGACCCCTTGCCTCTGGAACCTCAGAAATGCTGTGTAAATTCTGGTCCTTAAATGAAGGCAGAGGAGAGAGGGCTGCAGATAAACAAGTACAGCTTATGTAAGAGGATTTGTTTCATCTCTGTGTGTGACCTGAGGATAGTCCCTTTACAGGGTATATGTAAGGGTTTACAACCACTTTGAATTCACAATTGCCATATTCTTTTTCTAGAATTAAGTAAGACGCAGACCGCAGTAGACTTAACGGGCCCCTTTAGTTCTCTCAGTCGACCCACTGTTTCATCTGAGCTTGACATTCCTGGGATATAACCTCTAATAGGCTGTATCAGCAAGGGAGGAGAGTGCCAGGAAACCTTCAGATAGATTGTTACAACTTGGCTACAAAAGTAAGTCCAAAGTGTACTCTAATTTGCGGATCTATTTAACCACTTCAGCCCCGGAAGGTTTTGCAGCTTTAGGACCAGAGCACTTTTTGCGATTCGGCGCTGCGTCGCTTTGACTGACAATTGCGCGGTCGTGCGACGTTGTACCCAAACAAAATTTGCGTCCTTTTTTCCCCACAAATAGAGCTTTCTTTTGGTGGTATTTGATCGCCTCTGCGTCATTTCTTATCGCCACTATAAACAAAAGAAGAGCGACCATTTTGCAAAAAAACCCAAATTTCTTACTTTTTGCTAAAATTCAAATCCAAAAAAAAAATATAAAAAAACATTTTTTTTCACCGTTTTTGGCCGAATTATATAATTCCTCATATTTGCGATAAAAAAAATTGCAATCGGCGTTTATTGATTGGTTTGTGCAAACGTGGCCGCGTTTACGGATGGTGAGAATTCATTTCTGGGGTTTTTATTTATTTATTTTTTTTTACTAGTAATAGCGGCGATCTGCGATTTTTAGCGGTAATGCGATATTGGGGGGGACATGTCGGACCATTTTGACACTTTTTTGGGACCAATGACATTTATTCAGCGATCAGAAATTTAAATGTCCACTGATTACTGTATAAATGTCATTGGCAGTGAAGGGGTTAACCTGGGGGGGGCGATCTAGGGGTTAACTGTGTTCCCTGGGTGTGTTCTTACTGTGGGGGGGTTGGGCTAACATGGGCATGAGAGATCTAACTGATCCCAGTGACAGGGATCAGTAGATCTCTCATGCCCCACTGACAGGGCGGGGAACCGCCGTGTTTACATCGGCGGTTCCCCGTTCTTTGCCCTGTAGCCGCTCATCGCGGCTCGCCGGCGGACATCGGGTCCGCCCGAGCCGCGGGCACACTCCTCAGGAGTGCGGCGGGGGCGCGTGCGCGCACCCCCTGGTGGGCAAAATGCGAATCGCCGCCTATTTACGTCGATTCGCGCCCAGCTCCCCGACTGCCGCCGTGAAAAGACGGCGCGCGGTCGGGAAGCGGTTAATAAGGTAAAGGAGGAACTTCATTGCAAAGGGCAGTTACCATATAACAATCAGTTAGACTTCTGTTTAATCCTGAAGAAATTGATCTAAATCAAATAAAATTCATAAAGTATTCACGCAGATTGGTTGATATGGGCTACCGCACACTGCTATTTGCCTTGTTATTCACACTTGTAGTATGTAATTGGTTAAATATTTGAGTTGATGAAGACATAAACATCTGAAGCATGTATTTGATGACCATAAAACAAGCTAGACTTTTCTCAACCTTGTGGAATCGTTTTATTTCTTTACTATTATAAAGCTAGCTTTTTGTGTTAACAGTAATTATTATCTTCCCAAACTTTGACTCCTTGGCTAAATAATTTACTTCAAAACACTTGCAAAGTGAAAAGGAAAAAGAGCTCCAAGGGAGGTCTGAATAGTTTCTAATTATCACAACAGATTTGCAGTAATTCTAAAAGTGTGATCCCACAGGCAGACATTTCCCACATGTGACATAACACTTACTGAGTGGGCCTGAATAAAAATGGGTGTAGAGATGTACTTGACATCACAGTCTTCATAGCAGCGTGCTGTCTTGGGGTTTACACTGCGCTTAATGTTTACTTTATTCTTTCTCCTTCAGCTGCTCCATATGTGAAATCTCACAATTCACAATCACTGGACAGTTCAGGCTGTTTACATTAGTACTATTGATATATTCTTAATATATATTATACCAAAATTGCCTGAGCTAAAAGAAAAAAAATCACTGTCCCTGTTCCTGCATTCTTTGCTACACAAAATAAATAAAGCAATAAAATGCATGTGTGGCCAAAACAATCAATATACACTTATTGGGATTTTTTTTACCAAAAACATGTAGCAGAATGCATATTGACCTAAATTGATGAAGAAATTAGATTTTTAAATTTTTTTCATAGATGTACAGGGTGAGCCATTTATATGGATACACCTTAATAAAATGGGAATAGTTGGTGATATTAACTTCCTGTTTGTGGCACATTAGTATATGTGAGGGGGGAAACTTTTCAAGATGGGTGGTGACCATGGCGGCCATTTTGAAGTCGGCCATTTTGAATCCAACTTTTGTTTTTTCAATAGGAAGAGGGTCATGTGACACATCAAACTTATTGGGAATTTCACAAAAAAAAAACAATGGTTTTAACGTAACTTTATTCTTTCATGAGTTATTTACAAGTTTCTGACAACTTATAAAATGTGTTCAATGTGCTGCCCATTGTGTTGGATTGTCAATGCAACCCTCTTCTCCCACTCTTCACACACTGATAGCAACACCGCAGGAGAAATGCTAGCACAGGCTTCCAGTTTAGTTTCAGGTGCTGCACATCTCGTATCTTCACAGCATATGGTTTTTTTATGGTTTTTATGGTCAGTAAAAACCAATACCGGGTGAGCTGCTCCTTCCAGGAGGTACCGCCATTCCTCCAAAGCCGACTTGATGGCCAGCAATTCCCTATCACCGACATCATAGTTCCAGCAAGATGGTGCTCCACCACATTATGGGTGTCAGGTCTGAGCATTCCTAGATGAACAGTTTCCTGGAAAGTGGATTGGTCGCCGTGGGCCAGTTGAATGGCCCAAAAGGTCTCCCGATCTTACCCCCTTAAACTTTTATCTTTGGGGTCATCTGAAGGCAATTGTCTATGCTGTGAAGATACGAGATGTGCAGCACCTGAAACTACGGATACTGGAAGCCTGTGCTAGCATTTCTCCTGCGGTGTTGCTATCAGTGTGTGAAGAGTGGGAGAAGAGGGTTGCAATGACAATCCAACACAATGGGCAGCACATTGAACACATTTTATAAGTGGTCAGAAACTTGTAATTAACTCATGAAAGAATAAAGTTACATTAAAACCAAGCACACCATTGTTTTTCTTGTGAAATTCCCAATAAGTTTGATGTGTCACATGACCCTCTTCCTATTGAAAAAACAAAAGTTGGATTCAAAATGGCCAACTTCAAAATGGCCACCATGGTCACCACCCATCTTGAAAAGTTTCCCCCCTCACATATACTAATGTGACACAAACAGGAAGTTAATATCACCAACCATTCCCATTTTATTAAGGTATATCCATATAAATGGCCCAACAAAAAAAGTCAGACAATTTTGAAAAAAAACAAACATTTTTTACTTTCTGCTATAAAATACAGGGTGGTATTTTATAGCAGAAAGTAAAAAATGTTTGTTTTTTTTCAAAATTGTCTGCTTTTTTTGGTTATAGCACAAAAATAAAGACCACAGAGGTGATCAAATATCACCAAAAGAAAGCTCTATTTGTGGGAAAAAAAGGACATCAATTTTTATTTATTTATTTATTTCAGGTACTTATATAGCACAGTCAATTTATGCAGCACTTTTACATATACATTGTACATTCACCTCAGTCCCTGCCCTCAAGGAGCTTACAATCTAAGGTCCCTAACTCACATTCATACATACACATACTTGGGCCAATTTAGACAGGATCCAATTAACATACCAGCATGTCTTTAGAGTCAGAAATTGTCTTTGTCAATTTAATTTGGGTGCAGTGTCGCACGACCGTGCAATTGTCAGTTAAAGCAACGCATTGCAGTATCGTAAGAAATGGCCTGGTAAGAAGGGGGGGTAAAATCTTCCGGAGCTCAAGTCGTTATAGAGATTTCCCATCACTTAATGCCACATTGGCTTTAAAAGACAAGAAGTCTGAGAAAATCTCCAACAGCCACACAGACATTTTTTTTTGCAGAGCCTATGCTGCCAGTCCTGATATTGAAAAAAGATAGGCGATTTGACCCATCTACCTACTTGAAATATGATTTTCAAAAATACAACCTTTTGCACCCAAACAGAGGCAGGAGCTGTCAAGCATGATCTGTGGTCTCCATTTATGAGTGAAATTCTGTGATTTTGATCAGAAGTCCTGATTTATAAAAATAAATGTACGGTGTGTGTGTGTGTGTGCTTGTGTGGTTATCATGAGAATAGCTTTCTCAAGAGAGACAGATCCCCTGAATACCTGTACTGAGAAAAATAGGAAAGCTGCCATTGCTTAATTCTCCTCTTGAGAGTGCTGGTTGCTTAAAGTGATATTAAAGTCTAGGGTTTTTTATTTAAAAATAATAAACATGTTATACTTACCTGCTCTGTGCAATAGTTTTGCACAGAGCAGTCCAGATCCTCCTCTTCTCTGGTCCCTTGCCAGCACTCCTGCCCCCCCCCCCCACTCCTGCCAAGTGCCCCCACAGTAAGCAGCTTGTTATGGGGGGCAGCCGAGCTTAGTTGCTGCACTTTCTGTCCATTCAGACATGGCGCCACCCCCTAGCTCTCCTTATTGGCTCACTGACTTTGATTGACAGTAGGGGGCGCCAATGGCACCCGCTGCTGTGTCTCAGCAAATCAGGAGGGAGAGTCCTGGACAGCCGAGGCTCTCGTGCAACATCACTGGATCGAGATGGGGCTCAGGTAAGTGCAAAAACAGAAAAGAGCAGAAAATAGGACTTTAACGGTAGTCACTTGTAACCCCAAGTATGAAAGAAAGTGTAGTCATATATGTAAAAAAAAAAAATAGAAAGTTTATTTGAACAACATGTTTAAAATCTCATAAAAGTGTAACAAAACATATAAATGCTGATCATCTCCCATCATTAATGACCAGATATGTAAACAAACAGAGAAACCTATCTAACTGGGCCACTTCCAGTTTATAGTACTATGAATATAGACAGGCATAGGTACACCATGTGCAGGGCCAGAAGTAGGAATCAAAGTATCTTTACCAAAAGAAATCACTATGCATTTTGCCAAAATCTTCTTCAGGAGATCCTATTGGTACTGGGAGATATATTGTAATAAATGCTCAAATATATAAAGTTTCCAGCGTGCATGCACATATACATACAATACATGTATCATCATAATGATAACCATATACAGCTTTACATTACAAAAAAAGAAGAAATGTTTCTCTAATAAATGAGTACCCACTTACATGTCAAACAAACATGGGAGGCATAAAGTATCTGGTCCACAAAATCTGAGGTGGGAGGCTAAATGTATTCAGCTCACAAGTGGGTAGAAGGAGAGACCATGCACCAATCAATCCAGCTAATGAGGAGTATCACTAAGGCTCAGTCTATACCTATTGTATACATAATATATGTACATAATACATGCAAATTGCACAGAAAAAGTGATCGCATGATGGGGTGTCCCATGATGGAAAAAATTGCCTGATGGGGAGTGTGGAGGACAGCCAAAAAAGATATAATAGTAATAAATATGACAATGTATATTTATATTTTTTATCACAGTACCATTAAAATAGTACCATCAAAAGAACTTACTTTAGAGACTATGGAGGAAGGGAGGGAGGGGGAGGGCACAAATAGCTCCCAGTTCAAAAACAGCACAATCAACATATGCTATAATAAAAAGGACATTCCTCACATCTCTGAGTATGTGTAGATAAGAGCACATGGGAGGGGTATGAAACACCACCTCCTAGTCTCCAAAGTTGTCAATATCTGTCCATATTCGATATAGAGAAGGGAAGAACACTAACCTCATATAAGAAATATTGCATGGGCTACTCCTGTCCTGGTCCTGGCTGTACCCTCCAGTGTTCCCCAGTAAGACGCCCACTCAGATCGTCTTACCACCTCCTATAAAAAGGGAAGCAGACATGGTTGTTAGAAGCCTGACTCCTCCCCCATGCCAGCCACGCTGGGTGTCAATGTGTCAGAGAACGTAGGTGGGTATGTCCACACGGCAGTCTACCATAGCCACGCATGCCCGGAGATGGCGGGGCGGGTGTAGCAAGATGTCTCCCGCTGTACTTCCGGACGGGACAGGAACAATATCAGGAGTAATGCATGCAATGTACTGTATGCACTCATCTCCAATGGGGAGAAAGTCATGGGAGACCAAGTGCCCCCCCCCCCCCACCAAGGGCTATTTGTCACTTCCAATGCTTGCTGCTACATCCTCCTATACAAACTCCAGTCACCCAACAGACAGCATGCAGACTCAAGTGAAACATGAGAGGCACAATAGAAGGAGTAAAACAACAGAACTAAACAAAAAAGAAAAAATGAGAGAAAAAGAAAAACAGAGGAGCAAGAGAAACCGAGAAATAAAAGGAAAATGAAAAATAAAAATAAAATAAAAGAAGGGAAATAAAAAGGGAAAGAAAATGGAGGATGAAAAAGAAGAAACAATACAGCTGCATGTATCGACATCCACAACATGCACTGCATACAGTCAATGCAAATTCCATACAACACAACAACACATTCCATGCAAAGGCAATGGCCCACATACCTAATAGCTTCAAAAACAAACACAAAAAAGGGGGGGGGGAGAAGGAGCAATGGTATCATTCCCACCACTGGGCAGATACACCGCACTCCCCTAGCAAACCCTCCTGTCAGGGACCAATATATATATATATGTATTTATCTATACTGATATTACTACAAATTGATATTACTACTCAATGTGTAGCCAATTACCTAAATTAGGAAATAGTAAAAAAATTGTAAAAAGAAAGGAACAACGTGTACAAAAAGGGAAGAGAAAAGAGGCATGGTCAAACATATGTACATTCAACACCAATTTAGTGCAAGAGGGCCTCCTTGTCTGATATAAAAGGGGATGCAAACAACATAGTGGGGTGCAGACGAGGAGGACAAATTTATAAATTGTCACCCCCCCAGTGATACATCAATTATAAGTCATTGGATTATTACTCAGGTAAGTATTAGGGAGGCTGAGGAGGGCTGCTGCACACAGAATGTTTTTTTATCTTAATGCATAAAATGCATTAATATAAAAAACCTTCTGCCTTTAGAACTACTTTAAATATTACATTGGCTTGCTGATCAATACTTTTTGAGTGACTGACTTGGAACAGCATGCAGTTCAGACGTTCTGACTCATTTTGCATGCTATATTCTTGTTTCTGGTCAGTGACTGGGACCAGTTTGGGGCCACTGGGTGATCTAGTGTTTTTAGAGGGAGGCTGTATTGTAGCCTCCATAATCTAGTGACATGTAGTTTTACCACTACATTCAATTATTGACATGTCTGAGAGGTAGTTGTAAGAATTAAAAAATATCTACAAAACCACTGTAAAATGAAGATTTATAACACATCATTTGTATTTGTGGCAGCTGCATTTTATTCTGCAATGTACTTTGAGTATTCTACCAATGTTTCAGTATACTGTATTTCTTAAGGGCATTGTAACTTTCTACAGCAATTATCCTACCTATATCATAAAGAAAGCCCCTACTGTAACCTTGATTTGTTGAACTCAAAAATGTACAGACAGTAGCCCTAAGGCAGTAGGTGTCATTTTTTTGTCTTATGAAGTAACCTCACATGATCCATTTTCTGGCTGTACTGTATATATCATCAGCTCAAACAATCTTTTACTTTACCATATCTCTCTCTTGTTTCCTTTTTTAGAACTCTATCTACCTATCTTTTAACATGCACATATCACATTTACACACTGCAGGAACAGTTGAATATTACTTTGTGCTTAGTTTTACAATTTTTCTTCACCAGCTTTTGCTTTATAGCTATTACATGGTTTTTATCTTTAATAGAAGAAATATTGCTTCAGTATCTCAGATTTTTATTAAGGGCTACTACACCCAAAAGAAATATGTCTATGCTGAGTCAACAGTTATGAGTTGGATTACTTGCCAGCTTCTATCTCGCAGTTTTGCAAGATCCCCCTAGTAATTTGTGTCCGAACATTTTGACAAACCCATAACACTATCCACTGCAGAGAACAACACTGTCATATGATTTTGTAACAGCTGAGGCATGTGGACAGAACTTGGACTTTGGCAAACAAATCTCATCACTGTAACCTCTAAGTGATTTAGGAATCCAATATACAATCTATCTAGTCAGAAACCTCACAAATATTTGAAGGTGAATTTGTTCTTTATTATGCAGCAATAAAAAAATTAAAAATATATTATAAAAGTCAAAAGTTCCAAAAGTGGTAGTCTCCACAATGCGACATCCATCCAAAGAAACCTCACATATGGATCCAAAATCTCAGCACCTTCTTCCTGGATGCCAGGGGTATGTCTGATACTAGCCAACCAGAGAATTAGGGGCCAGCCAAACAGTTTAAATCAATGACTATGCTCCTGTTTGGTGCCCCATATTTTGTTTCTAAGTGGAATGAGTTACAGGACTGGGAGTCCAGTTCTTGCAAGAATGTAAGTAAAAAACCTCATCATTTCCTTCTGGCCATTGTTTAGATGCCAAGAATCATCCTTTTCTTGAAATAGATGCTTTAAATTGAGAGCATTTGGGTAAAGTTATTATTGTAGTCAGCTGTTGTTAGGGACTAAAGTCCTGCATTAAATGACTCATGCTGCACAGATATAAGTTTAGGATACTGATATTAAACACCCTTGTTGAATCAAAGAAACAAAGGAAAGGCAACGACACACATGGTCGATCATAGCCATCAGATTCTATATTTTACTCCCAAATATTATGTAAACAGAAAATGACCAAGCAGAAGAGTTGATTATCAAGAAAAAAAGAATCTTGAGCTTTAATACACAATTTAACTCTTGACGCCTCATTCTTACCACAGCCACCTTAGGCTTTTCAAATGTGCAGTAAGTATATCTTTCACACAGAATATCCCCTGACTCCTCTGGTCCTGTAAAGAGACCTGCTTCAAGAAAGTGGCTCTTAATGAACAGTATACCTCACCTTTGACAGATGTTCTTTGACCAACGCTTACAAACTGGTTACATCCATCCAAGCAGGTCTGCCTGCTCAGCAGGATATCCCTCTGGTGATCCCGGCTGAGCAGGTAGGTGACAGGGCTGTGTCTGCTCCGCTATGTAGAGCGAATATGGACACAGCCCGCTAATAGACAGTAAGACGAAAACAGATTGCCTGTTATTTCCATCTGATTGTCATTTCATCTGTATGTTTTTAGCGGATCGGATGCTGATGGGTGACAGTGGACATAGAGAACAATGGGTGGTATGATCGGGTCTGCCTGAAAAACAGACAGGCTGACCTGATCGGTCTGCTGGTGTGAAAGGGGTCTTAGGTCAAGTAAATATAAACATTTTTTACGTATAATGTAATTACTGGGAAGCAGGGGTAAAATGGTTTAGGCATCATCATTCATGATAGGCTAGACAGAAAAGTGGGTAAAAGTGCTGATTGGTTCCATTTAGTGATTTTAACTTTTCGTTGTTACCCACACTGCACAGATAAAGTTTAAATATACTTTTCTACCAAACAAGTGCATGAATGCTTTGTGAAATACTTCCACTCAGGATTTTGACTTTGTGGGTCTACTTTATGTGTGCATTGGGTTTTTTAGTGTAACTGATTTAAATGCAGGTGGGTCCATTTTACTTTTATTGACAGTGATTTACAAGGTGTTTTGAAAAAAGTTTTGCCAGGAGAATGTACTGTTTTATATAGTCATTTTTTTTGTACCAACTTTGTGACAAGAAATAAAAATGTCAAACAAAATGAAAGGTTGATATATCTTTGATAGTGATATATTAAGTGGAGAAATATATAGCCCTCCTGGTTTTCATCTATCTTCTTTCCTTGGATGGATAGTTTAGAAGAAAGCCTGAATCTACAATGTATATGGAAAAGGCAGGCTTTACAATGACTCACTAGTGAAAGAAGAACACAGGAGTTAATATGAGTTCTTATCAATATATTTTAAACTTATAATTGTCAGTCTTTTATATTTTGCCATAATATGTCAGTGGCTTACTAAAATAGGTGTTTGTATGTAACAAATCCTAATGACTAGATTATTCTTCATTTAAGGATCCAAAGATCGAGACATACAAATAATTTCTTTATGATTCTGTGGCTAACTGTGCATCTAGAATTGTCATTTTGTGGAATAAATACAACCTGAAACTCTACAAAGCCATTTATACAACTTGTACAGTGTGACAGTTGAAACCAATTTGGATGTATGGCTCTATTTATTGCTTAATATTAGAGGCTTTGTGTGCAGTATTTGCCAATAGGAAGAATTTCTACATCTATGCTCACTAACCTTTAAAATGGGTAGTAAATAGTTATTTATTTGCAGGAATTCTTGATAGATAAAGGCCTTATTTTTTAAATAGAGCCACTCCTCATAGTCACATTAATCACTTTTGATCCACATACCTAGAGGAGTGCTTACATGGCAGCAAAATACAGAAGAGTTATTGGGATGGGATGTGGTTGATTTTTGGTTCCAATCCAGCTGTGTAATAAAACTCCACTGTAGGAGCCACATCAATTATGTGTGAAAACCTTGATAAAAAACACTTCTACTATAGCTACGGCAGTGGATTTCCAGAGGTAGTGCTCAATCACCCACACTTTGTTCTGATGCTGCTGACAATCAGTAACACATTCTTGTACATAACAAGCACAATAACAGTACAGTTTTGATTTTGTCCCTCTCGCTATACAGACGCAAACACACACACACACACTCCCTATGACTTTCAGTGGTGGAGAAGTATATTGCGTGGTTATCCATTCTGGGTCTATTTGCTTAGAATACTACCACTAGCAAAGAATAGAAACATCTTGTCTTGCTCTTTTTTTTGGGAAGTGGGGGTAATTTTTAGTTGGGGTGATGCAGAGTGGGCAAATGCAGAGTGAACAAAGTGTCCATTTTAACCTCTCTGCTGCTACAACAGGGTACGAGGGGGTGCAGGACAACAAAACTGGCCTAAGGAACACAAAGTATAAACTGGTACTCTGTACCAGTAATGTCTGTATTATGACATTTTTTTCCATAATTCAATAACATATTATCATATTACCATACACAATTATTCTTGGGCCACAAATCACCATGCTGGCACTCCAAAATATTTCACATTGAGCAAACTTTTTATCTCATATGTGGTCAACTTTATTTCTTTGACTTTGACCAAGAGTTTCTGGTGCATTTCCAGAATGTTGATATACTCCATCTTTAAAAAGAAAAATCAAGTTTGGTTGATCACACTTAAATCATACGTAGTTTAAAAATGGGATTAAACGCAATGAAATATTAATGTTCATGTAAAAAGAAATGTACTGTTCTGCATGTTCCATTTTTTTTTCTTCTTACAAGGAACCTTGAATAGAAAAATAGCATTTTAACAATATAACCCGCAGTGAAAACTCAGTTTTGTAAATGAGGCAAAATGTGTGAAACGCCATCTATGTAATTCAAAGAGACATGAAAGTGGTAGTCCAGCTGCTAATGAATCTTCCGGTCTCACACTTCTTTGTTTTTTTTGTCTTCATTTCTGATGAAGATGCATATATAGTTTTATTATTTATAAAAGTTTTATTATTAATAAACTAACTTTCAACCAGAATTAAACAAATGTTTAAGTGTTAAGTTTGAGCTTTGGACTGTATTTACAGTAAAGTACACTACAGACTTACTGGTGTCTGCAACACAAAAAAATGGAAAAAAAGCAAACATTTTCAGCTTGTATTCACTGCAGAAACTTACCAGATAAGCAGACATGTTTACTGTAGTTCTAGTTACCAATAGGGTGAGCAAAATTTACAGTTTTCATTTCCTGGAAATTTTGTTGAAAATTGGAAGATTTTAGTAAAATTTTCCCATTTTGGTGAAATGCATTAGAATCCATAGGGAAGGCGAAAATAATACTCAGCTAAACTCTCCACATTCATTACTGTAATGTAGTCAGGCAGCAAATAGGTTAATTAACATGCTTCCTTTTTCAGTACAAAAAGAATTAAAAAACCTGTGCTAGCAGCACACTGGAGCACACTGGAGAATCAGGGACTGTGAGCACTAGAAATTGAAACATTGGAAGAGTTGTGTGCCAGAGAGCTGAAGAACATGGGCACTACTACATTCTGTGTGAGCGCAATGGTTCAACTCTCCAGTGTGCTGAAAATGGTATTATAGTAAGAAATGCAGAAAGTTCAATTGAGTTCAAAGATTTTTTTTATTTTTAAAGAGTTTTATTAGCATTTTCAAATACAGAAGCAAACATAAACTGCAGGTAAGGGAGGGCCTTACCCCAAAATCACATAAACATACAAAAAGAGAGAGACTGTATGGACAGGTGCATGAATAACAGTGCTTCCATTCCGCCAAGCGAGACCACCGGATCGTCCCCGGACCCATCGCCCGCCACCCCAATTGGAAACAAACTGTACCTGGGCCCGGATCAGGTCCAAGCCGAGAAGTCCACCCGCTAAGTGAGCCTTGATATAAAATAAGCCAACTTAACCCCTGAAGCGTATTCTTGGGATCGAGTGTCCCCTCAACACCATTAATTTGCGACCATACATTAAAAGCAATGATGTTATAACCTAGAAACAAGAAAAGAAGAAGATACGAGGAAGGAGGAAAGAAAAAGAAGGAAGAAGTTAGGTGGTTAAAAGGAGGAAGCTGGAACAGGCACCTGGGAGGCGTTATCTGATAAAACCTTATGAAGTGGGCAAGTTGAGATAAGATCGCCAGGGATCCCATATCATATGAAATTTGGCCGAAGAGTCAAGGAGGATATTGGCATATTTTTCCTGGGTCATTATCCAATTGATCTTTTTCTTAGCTACGTTGAAGGAAACAGAAGTTTAGCTCCCAAAAGAATAAAGTGGGTTAATTTGTTTAAAGACTTTGAAAGTCCGGCTGGTCTGAGATTTAATAATGCCACTTCCGGGCTTTGTGGTATAGGCTGGCCTGTAACCTTCTGTAGCAAAAAGAAGATTCTGTTCCAAAAGCCCCTAATCTTGGGGCATTCCCAACAGGTGTGAAAGTATGAACCCTGAATGTGGCAGCCTCTAAAGCATAATGGAGAAGAGTTCGGGAACATGGATGCGAGTCGGGCAGGGACCAGGTACCAGCGAGAGATCACTTTCACGCTAGCTTACATCAGTGTAAAGTTTACTAATCCCTTGAAGGATTTCAGAAAGAGGTCAAACCATCTGTCCGCTCCCTAACTCAAGCCCAGCTCCTCCTCCCAACTCCTGGCATATGGGGGTTTCTCAGGGTGATCAACCAGTGACGCATATATTATAGAGACGCCTCCCTTTTGAGAGGGGGTTTCAGAGCACCATTTTTCTTACGGAGTAACTCCTCCTGAAGCCCGTGTGGACCTCCAAATCAGCGCTATAAAATTGTGAATTTATTGAAATCGGAACCTTTCAGATTGGGGCATATCCAGTTTTTTCATACAATGTTCCAGGAAGATGGGGCCAGAAGAGGAAAGAAAATGTCCAACTCTGTAGAGACCTTTGTTGGTCCACCATCTGAAAGCTTGGATATCCTGGCCTGGGGGGAAACGGGGATTATTAAAGATATGCTGTAGGGGGCGGGAGGAGGAGGCCAGCTTTGTGGTATTGAATAGGTAATCGCAGAGGGCTAATGAGTGGGATAGCGTGGGGGACAGGATAGCAGGCCTACATTTGGGAGGAGTCCATACCAAGTAATCTAGGGTGTTAAGAGGGACAGCCTGTCTCTCAATACCTACCCAATCAGGTCTATTTGTCCTAGCATAGATGGTAGAGAATTGTGCCAGTTGGGCCGCCTGGTAGTACCTCCAGAGGTTAGGGAGTCCAAGGCCCCCTTGGCAATGACTTCTCCATAGAACCTCAGCTGGACAGCGGAAACCCTTATTACCCCAAATACATTTTTTAATCTAGGATTGTAGTTTGAGCAGATGTGGCTTACTAATTGGGATGGGTAGGGCCCTAAAGAACTATAAAATCCTTGGAAGGAGGGTCATCTTGACCGAATTCATTCGGCCCAACCAGGAGAGACCCATTTTCCCCCAAAGGGTTAGGTCGTCTTAAAGTTGTTTATATAATGGGGGATAGTTGATTGAATAAAGGTGATCAATCCTAGCTGCCAAATTAATACCTAAATACGGGATCTGCGCAGGGCTCCAGGTTATATTATAACTGTTTTTGAGCTGTTGAACTATTCCCTCAGGAACATTCACATTGAGAGCAGTGGATTTAGACAGGTTAATCTTTAAACCTGAGGCCCTACCAAAATCCTGCAACAGATTAATAATGTTTGGGACAGAGACTAGCGGGGACGAGATAAATAATAAAAGGTCATCTGCAAAAAGGGCACATTTGTGGGTGTAAGGACAACATTTCACCCCCCAATATCTGGGTGTTCTCTAATAGCTATCGCCAAGGATTCGATGGCAATTGCAAAGATCAATGGGGAGAGCGGGCAGCCCTGCCTGGTACCTCTATGAATGCTGAATGGATCCGAGAGAAAGTTTTGCAGTCTAATGCTTGCTCTAGGATTGGAATATAAAGCTTTAAGAGTTTGCAAGAAATGTGGGCCAAACCCCCAATGACCCAGGACCTCAAATAGGTAAGGCCATTCCACCGTGTCAAAGGACTTTTGGAGATCGACTGATAGAATGAACCCTTCCTGACCCGGGCTCCCGTCCCACCCCGATCCGAGAAGTGAGATAAGATCCACAGCCCTGCGAATTTGGTCGGGACCTTGTCTGCCAGTAATGAATCCCACTTGGTCCCTATGTATATAATCCCCAATGAAAGCTGACAATCTATTAGACAGGATTTTGGTTAATATTTTTAGGTCATTGTTAATTAAAGAGATGGGCCTATAGTTACCAACCTCTGAGGGGTCTTTGATTCAAAGGTTTTTTTTAAGGATGCAATGGCTTCTTTTAACTATTCTGGACCCATTCTCCTGCCAAAAATGGCCCTTCACAGGAACAAAAATAACAGGTTTAAAAAACAAAAATATAAAGATTACTAAATGAAATAAACTAAATGGACCAAATTCACAAAACACCATCTAAATCAAAAGGAAAATTTCAATTTTTTTCTCCGCTCAACCTCACATACTCAGAGAGTGAAACTGAAAGTGAGTGCTTTGGCTAAAATTCATCTGTGTCACAACTGGTCATTTTGCAAGAGTCACTCTACTCATTGCTTGTAGCTAGAAACCTTATCCTTTTGTGGGGACTCCTGACTGGTGGACTGCATAGTTCACTTGCAGCTTTGATATGTGGAAGATAGCATAATTATAATAGCATGAAATGTCTGGTGACAGGGGGTGGCCTGGATAGATATGAAAGGGCATTATCGTTTACCTATCATGTGCTGTAAATACAGCCTTAGGCCTCATGCACACTGGAGGTTATGAAAAACGAGCTGTAAGCTAGTACCGATGCCAGAAAAAAAGCTGCGATTTTGCCAGGTTTTTGTATTGGCGTCAATGCATGCTTTTCCGCGCTAGCTTTAAGCCGCGTTTCTCTGTCTCTATTCAAAATCAATGTTTCCCTATAAAAGTCCATTGATTTGAATAGAAGTCACACCAGAAGTCAGATTGTGTGCAGAGAATCTTGAAGGAGAACCCCCACAAAAATGAAAAAAAAAAAATTGTGTAGGGTTCGCCCCCAAGAGGTACCAGACCCCTCGGTCTGGTATGGATTTTAAGGGGGACCCCCATGCCAAACAAATGCCGTAGGGTCCCTCCAAAATCCATACCAGACCTCTATCCGAGCATGCAGCCTGGAATGCCAGGAAAGGGGATGGGGACGAGCGATCCCCCCCCCCTCCTGGACCATACCAGGCCACATGCCTCAATATGGGGGGGTGGGTGCTTTGGGAGAGGGGGGCCCTGTGCCCCCCACCCCAAAGCACCTTGTCCCCATGTTGATGAGGACAAGGGTCTCTTCCCAACAACCCTTGCTGGTGAGCTTTTCAGAATCTGGAAGCCCTCATTAACAAGGGGCCTTGAGATCCCTACCCCCCACCCTATGTGAATGAGTAGGGGTACATTGTACCCCTACCCATTCACCTAAAATAGTGTCAAAAACACCACACTACACAGGATTTTTAAATATTTTATTAAATCAGCTCCGGTGGCTTCTCCCTTCCCAGCGTCTTATTTTTTCTGCTCTTTTGCGGGGCCTTCTTTCTTCTAAGGGGTCTTCTAGCTTCTGCTCTTTTTCCGGGCCTTCTGTCTTCTGCTCTTTGCCATTGTCTTCTCTGGTGTCTTCACCCTCTGTTCTTCTTCCCATGTTGACACGATGCAATCTCCCAGACTAATGGTGTATCCATGCTCTGCATTGACTTATATATATGAAGAGCAGAGGGAGAAGACAGCGGAGAAGACAGCAGCAAAAGATAATAGACCCCGCAGAAGAAAGAAGCCCCCACAAAAGAGCAGAAGAAAGAAGACACCATAGAGGGAGAAGAGCCGGAGAGGGAGAAGACACCGGAGCTGATTTAATAAAATATTTTAAAAACCTGTGTAGTGTTTTTTTTTACACTTTTTTTCAGGTGAATGGGTAGGGGTACGATGTACCCCATACTCATTAACATGAGGTGGGGGGCCTGGATCTGGGGCCCCCTTCTTAAAGGGGGCTTCCAGATTTCCAATAAGCCCCCGCCCACAGACCCCGACAACCACCGGCAAGGGTTGTTGGGAAGAGGCCCTTGTCTTCATCAACTTGGGAACAAGGTGCTTTGGAGTGTGGGCACAGGGCCCCCATGCCCCAAAGCACCCACCCCCCCATGTTGAGGGCATGTGGTCTGGTATGGTCCAGGAGGGAGGGTGGCTCACTCGTCACCACCCCCTTTCCTGGCCTTCCAGGCTGTGTGCTCAGATAAAAGTCTGGTATGGATTTTGGGGGGGAGCCTACGCCGTTTTTTCGGCATGGGGATTCCCCTTAAAATCCATACCAGACCAAAGGGTCTGGTACCTCTTGGGGGGGAACCCTACTCAATTTTTTCTTCCTTTATGCAGGGGTTCCCCTTCAAGCTCTTCAGCACACAAGTTGCACCGCAAGTTGGATCATCATAATCCAACTTCTGGTGTGACTTCTATTCAAATCAATGGGGTCCCATAGGGAACCATTGATTTTGAATAGAGACAGAGAAACGCCTGGCAAGGCTTAACGCAGTGTATAAACCGTTAAGCCGCGTTTTTGTGCGTTTTTCAGCGTTAGAGCATTATAACAAAAAAATGTATAACTCTTTAAGGCTTCCTCCACACAGGACATTATGTGCATACAGTGCATTCCAGTGCCAATAATCTCCCTGCACAAAGAAATGAAAGGCTGAGAGGAGCTGTCTGTGTGCATCCGGGGTCTCTCATTTTATCCCTAACCACAGGTAACCGCTGGTTGCATGAGTGCATGCAAACAGTGAAGGCTCCTCTTAGGCTACTTTCACATTGCAGCTGCGGCCGCGGTCACGGTAAAACCCCGCTAGTTTTAGTGGAGTTTTGCTTTTCAGTGGGGAGTGCAACGTTTTTAACCCCCACTAGGGGTTAAAACTGGGTTAAACGTGCCGGCGCTCTGCGGTTCTGAGGCGCTGTGCAGTCGATTCAGAAGCGCTTGCCATTAATTTCAATGCAAGGGGCGGTAGAGGAGCGGTATATACACCGCTCACCTCACCACCCCAAAGATGCTGCTTGCAGGACTTTTTGTAACGTTCCGCAAGCGCACCGCCCCAGTGCGAAAGCACTCAGGCTTTCACATTGGGGTGGATTGGGGGGGATTTTTGAGGCGCTTTACAGGCGCTATTTTTAGCTAAATAGGGCCTGTAAAGCGCCTCAGTGTGAAAGTAGCCTTATTGTGTTAATGCTTTATACAGGCTGAGTGCCTGCAGCTGTTTGCATTCACCTGTGTTTTCAGTCACAGGAATCCACTATATGTACATAATGGCCTGTGCAAATAAGGGCTAATTTTTTCTTTGCTTTTTTCATTGCAAGTACTAATCAAAGCAATGCTTCAAAATTGCTATTTTTGCAATATTGTCAGAATGATCATTTAAGTTGGCATTTAGCCCAAAAATGTTTTAAATTGTGCTGCTTATTTTAACCACTTGCTTACTGGGCACTTAAAACCCCCTCCTGCCCAGACCAATTTTCGGCTTTCAGTGCTGTCGCATTTTGAATCACAATTGCGTGGTCATCCAAAGCTGTATCCAAACAAAATTTTTATCATTTTTTTCCCACAAATAGAGCTTTCTTTTGGTGGTATTTGATCACCTCTGCATTTTTTATTTTTTGCGTTATAAACAAAAAAAGAGCGACAATTTTGAAAAAAGAACAATATTTTTTACTTTTTGCTATAATAAATATCCAAAAAATATATATATATATTCATCAGTTTTGGCCAATATATTCTTCTACATATTTTTGGTAAAAAAAAATTGCAATCGGCGTATATTGATTGGTTTGCGCAAAAGTTATTGTGTCTACAAACTATGGGGATTGATTTTTTTACTAGTAATGGCGGCGATCTGTGATTTTTATCAGGACTGCGATATTGCAGCAGACATGTCGGACATTTTTGACACTTTTTTGGGACCGGTGACATTTATACAGCGATCAGAGATTTAAATAGCCGCTGATCACTGTTTAAATGTCACTGGCAGAGAAGGGGTTAACACTAAGGGGGCGATCAAGGGGTTAACTGTGTTCCCTGTATGTGTTCTAACTGTGTGGGGGCTGGGCTAGCAGGGACATAACAGATCTCACTGATCCTGATCACAGGGATCAGTAGATCTGTCATGTCCTCCCTCACAGAACGGAGAACAGCCATGTTTACATTGGCGGTTCCTCGTTCTGCCGCTCTATTAGGCGATCGTGGGTCATGAGCAGACATCAAGTCCGCCCGACCGATACCCCCCCCGGCAATTCAGGTCCACGCTGTAGCCATCATTTGGCTATAGCGCGGATCTCTAGTGGTTAATTAGATTAACTGGATTTGCTGCATATGCAACATTTTAGGTATTGTTTACCTTTTTACAGTTTTTATTTTGTTAGTGTTTGTGTGGTAACTATGCTTATATTTTGTACATTCCAATCTATTTTACTATACTGATAACTACTGAAAATTAAGGAGAATATTTTTTCTTAATCATTATTTTTTTTTATTTAACAGCTGTTTGCTTCTAGCATATTCATTTGCAACATTTTTTGCCTCTTTTTACCTTTGATGCAGTAAGCTTTAATTGTTGATATGTGTTGAATAAACAAGTCTTGACAAAATGATATTAATCTAGATAATACAGAATCTGATCTAAGTGTTTCAGATAAACCTACATCTTTGGCAAGTGTTTCCTGGCTTGTGTTATATGTAACTACACCTTTCTCATCTTTATTAGAGCATTTATATAAATCCAAAGCAATATGTGGGTCACTTTACATAAATATCAGGCATTTTTATTGCCTAGCTCCAAACGGTGTCTGAAACAACCTAAATATACAGACCATAGGTGGAACACTGAACACATGAAACATACAGATAATGTGCTGAATCAATACATATAAACATAAATCAATATAAACAAGTATGAATGAAAGATCATATCAGCCCATGTAGGATGGCCCTATGAGGAAGTAAGGTGGATGATACACATCAGAGTGTTACCACACAGTGGTGACGTAGGTGATGTAGGTGCGCTGTCCCAGAAGTGACGCAATGGATGTGATGCAAGCTGCGAGTGGGTGAGACACTGGTGATCCGGCTCACTGATGGGAAGCAGGTTCACTGATGGTTATTGGATGGTTATAATGTGATTATTTATAATATATTTGAAAGCGTTTTGAATGGGGTTTAAATACATTTAAGAGTGTTATGTGATACTGCGCTGTTGCAAATTCTTCTTTTCTTTGTGAGCTGGAGACTTTTAAATTTGGTATTGAAATATGGCGAATGAAGATTGATTAAATATCAGGAGCTAACCATATTAACAAAGCTTATTTTGCCAATCATCTTCGATGTAAGGCAATTTTTTCTAGTGAGTCCCATTACACTTTTGGGAGTGGTGATCATGAGCACAGCATAGTGGATGACATTATGCAGAAGATTTGTGACTAGAGTTGAGCGAAGCTGAACTGTAAAGTTCGGGTTCGTACCGAACTTTGGGGTGTCCATAACCCGTACCCGAACCCGGACATTTGAAAAAAGTTTGGGTTCGGGTATTTGATCACGCATGTTGAATAGCTACAGGGCAGCCAATCAACAAGCGTTTCACTGGTTTTCCCTAGAAGCCATCACAGCCATGCCTACTAATGGCATGGCTGTGATTGGCCAGTGCATCATGTGACCCAGCCTCTATATAAGGCTGGAGTCACAGTGCTGCATGTCACATGCTCTCTGGGTAGTGTAGGGAGAGGATGCTGCCGGTGCTGTGAGGGACAGATTGCAGATAGATAGATAGGCAAAGATTACTACTACTACTGCTTTTAGGGACAGATTGCAGATAGATAGATAGGTAGAGATTACTACTACTACTGCTTTTAGGGACAGATTGCAGATCACATCCTGCATTACAGAAAGATCTGACTGGAATAGGTAGAGTCTACTGCTTAGAGGGACAGATTATTGTTCTAAAATCATCTCCTAGTTCTATAGGGTCAGGTTCCTGCTGTTGCTGTAAGGGCCAGATTATTGTTCTAAAATCATTTTGCAGCCCTGTAGCACTTTCCAGGACTCTTTTAAAGTGATTTTTGTGCCGAAAAGTTTGGGTCGCCATTGAATTCAATGGGGTTCGGGGTAAAGTTCAGGTCAAGTTCGGTACCGAACCCGGACTTTTTTCCGAAGTTCGGCTGAACCCACCGAACCCGTACATCCACGGGTTCGCTCAACTCTATTTGTGACCTCCAGTAGTGGAACTACAATAAAATAATTTTATTGTGGTGTACTATATTATTCTGGGACTGGTTTGATCTTTCTTAAATTTGTTCACACTTGTTTATATTTTTTATGTTAATATGTATTAATTCAGCACAATATCTGTCATTGTATTTTCATGTGTTTATTGCCACCTATGGTTTGTAGGTTGTTTCAGACACAGTTTGGAGTTTGGATTTCATTTATAGAGAGACAGCAACACTAGAATTGGTATATTCTTACATAGAGTTCTTTTCACAAAGTTTTTTTTCTTGGGCATGGTGTAATTCTATTGTATATTTGTATTGCCTACTTGTCAAAAAAATTGCATTAGAAATGTAGGTGGTACTTTTTTTATGTATCTCTGCTTGGTATTTGGAGTAGTTATGATTAGGCATCTCCTAAAAATGTAAAAAATATTTCAGTAAAGAATCAAGGGCCAAATTCACTAAGATGCAACTTGTGTGTTATTCGCCATCTGTTATATTCAGCCATGTGACTGTTATCCTTAGCAGTCATTGGCTCTCATTGCTGAAAACAACAAGTATTACAGAAAATAAAGTCTGTTATAGCCTAGTAAACTGAGCCGAAAAGACACAGAACAATTCATATAAAAGAACTATGGTGTGCATATTTGGACACCGTTAATATTGCTAAACATGTACAAAATGGATAGTTTTCTCACAATTCTATTCAGTAATTCTACAAAAGAATTCTGAAGTAGCCACTCTCTAGCCTAAAATTGGAAACTACTGTAGTGTACTGTGTGCATTTTACATTATGTTCATCTCATTTTTACGTATATACTGTATATTCGAGACATGAGTCCTATAGAGGGTAAAGCTGTGCTTAAACGGGAGTCCACTTGTAGTGTCTGGTTTTCCCCTTGGGAAAGTTCTTGTTACAATGAAATGCATTAAGGTGGATCTAGACAGTGTTGGCCGGAGGATTTGTCTGTGTGGGAGTGGAGGGATGCTTACATACAGCATGACCGGCTTTGCTAATATATAGAAGATGCACCTTCAGACTTGAATGTTGAAACTGGACTTGAGAGCCTTGTGTATGAGCTTAAGCATTATTGTGGAAGATATGAGTTTATCTGTTTTCAGCAATAAAGGGTTATCTTTTAGCAGTAATGCTATGTGAGTTTTCTTGCCTATGGTAGTGATTGACTCGCTTAAGATCAAAAGCTGATATCTACACAGGGAGCAGGGGCTTGCCATCTAACATTGACTGAGCAAGTATGCCTCTCTTGAAAAAGAAAGTATCAATGAGTGCAAGCCCTGTCGCTTGGTGAAGGGAAGCACTGAGGTTCGGTGGTTACTTTATCCCTTAAGGGTCAGTTCACATATAGGCGATCCGACTTCAGGAGCGACTTTGCTAGGAGATTTGAATGCTACTTCAAGGAAGGTTCATTGTGACTTTGGGCGACTTACACCATGTGACCTGAAGTGACCTCCATGCAAGGCAACTTTGCCTGTGGCCAATCAGAGAAGGGAGGGAGGGGGTTGCCTGGGTAATTTGTGGGGAATACCTGTGTAAATTCTTTTCTTTATCCTGTAAAGTCGCTTCAATATAGATGGGGATCTGACTTAAAGACGACTTCCATTGAATTCTATGGGCACAAGTCGGATAGAAGTCGCCTTGAAGTAGTACAGGAACCTTTTCTGAAGTCTCCTTGAAGTCGGGGCGACTTCAGTAGTGTACATTAAGACGGCTTTCATTCACTTCAGTGGGATTTATGATGTCAAGCGACTTGGGGTGACACAAGTCGGATCGCAAGTCGCCTATGCATGAACCGGCCCTTAGAGATAATATATCACCACACTTTGGGATGGATTTACTAAAACTGGAGAGTGCAAAATCTAATACAGCTCTGTATAGAAACCAATCAGCTTCCAGGTTTTTTTGTCAAAGCTTGACAATTGAAAGTAGAAGTTAGAAGCTGATTAGCTACTATGAACAGCTGCACCAGATTCTGCACTTGCCAGTTTTAGTAAATCAATCCCATTGTGGGTTGGTTTGCAGTATTAGTTGCCTGGAAGAGTGTTTTATTTATTTTCTTTGACCTGGCCACTTTTTAAATTTTATTATCACTGGGATTGCGATAGCACTCAGGTGTGTACAGAATTGATACATATTGCTATTTATGAGTTGATTTTTGTGTTTTTTATTTCATTTTACCCAGTGCAGTTTTGTGCATAGTGGGAGTTTATTCAACCTTTTTTAGTGCTTTACTTTATGAGTAAAGGAGATTATTTTAAGTATAGCAGCTTTTTCACTTTTATTTTATCACTAGCATTATTGTTTAGGGCTAAAGCGCAGAGTAGGTTTGTTATTACAAAATATAGTAAGTAAAAACAATGGTACAGCATTTTAAGTTTGTATAAAAGTGATGCAATCAATGAGATCAAAATGCTATCTGTAAACACAGTGACTAGCGCTCAATAGTGAATAAGTGCTCAAGTATTAGATCTACGCTGTATTATTAAATTCACATGGCGCTATTGTCCATTAAAACAGTTCCCTCCATAAATGGTCATAAAGTGCCAACTGAAGAATAAATTGCCCAACCATCAAATTCCACACTCATGCACTTGAGTGCTCTTCCCTTGTATGTGTACATTGTGTTGTGACTTCTTATTCATATAACAAAAGTCCCCAAATGTGCAAAAGGTACCAGATATCCACTCTATTTCACTCCAGCTTGTGGATCCTCTATCCACAGAGTTCATCAATAGCTCTCCACCATGTAAAAACAAGACTCTCACAAAACAATCCAAGGGGTAATTTCCATAGTGTAGTAGGCTTATTAAACATTAAAAAGCACAATGATTAAAAACTCACATTAAAAAGTGCCCATCTTGGCACACTGTACACTCTCAAACTCCTGGCAAGGAGCATCTATCAACCCACCTCACACTGGGTACGAGCATGCTTTCCACTGAGCAGAAGAGACATGAACAATCATAGCCCTCCCAATGCATTTCAGCTGCTGGGCATCTTTAAGAAGCTGTCAACTTTTGTACTTTTTAATGTTTAATAAATAATACCACATTATAGAAAACACCCCCTCTGTTTTGTGAGAGTCTTGGTTTTACATGGTGGAGACTTATTGATTAACCCTGGGGATAGAGGAGCCACAAGAAGAAGTGAAGTAGCATGGATCTCTGGTACCTTATGCAAATATGGTGACTCTTCTTATAATAAGAGGTCTCAACTTTATCCAGTATATATAGGAGAAGAGCACCAAGGGCATTAGTGTAGATTTTGATTGTGGAGCACCTTAGTCTTCAGTTGGCACTTTATGGACATTTATGAAGGGAATTGTTTTGTTTTACTCAGGTCTGAGGATAGCTCAGAGCTTCCAGTTTAGAGACTGCTCCCAGTGTGGGAGACAGAAGGTCTCACCCAGGGAACAGGGGGCCCCAATTAGAAGCCAAGAGACATAGGGTCTCATTGAGGTGTCAGAGGTGCCCAGCCAGAAGCCAAGAGACACGGGATCTCACTGAAGGGTCAGAGGTGCCCAGCCAGGAGTCAGAGGGGTGTCAGGAGAACCCCAATCCATAGGCCAGAGGTGGGCCATGCAGCAGGGCACTGCAATTAAGGGCTAAAGAGCCAAGTATCCAAAAGAGCTGGACAATGCAGTCAGGAAGATTGGTAAGAGGTGCAGTGTGGTACTGCGGTTGAGGCTGAGTGAGCTTATGAGCCAGGTGGCTCTGCATTTTTCATTGTTTGTATTCTGCTGAAGCTGGAGAAGATCCCCTATGTGGGAAACTTAATGTTGGACTGCTGTTTTGCTTTCTTCTGTTTTGCTTTCTGCTGTTTTAATAAAAGTGGGCTACCAGACCCTTAAATATAGTTCCTGTCTGCTGTGGATTTACTGTACAAATGTACCTACCATGAGAGCTAACTATCCCATGTCACAATGTGTCACAATATGTATAGCTTTGCATCATTGTTTTTACTTATTATATGAATTTGGGGGGGTGTGGGGGATTTTACCTATTATATGAATTTGGGGGGTGTGGGGGGGAGGTTATGCACTAAGGAGCAGCAGTTTTGTTTAGGGGGTATTAGCTCAGAGTGTTGCTATTTGTTTGGTCACATTATTTCAAAATGGATAGATATTCTAAGGAGGCAAATTTTTCTTCACACAATTTTATTCAGTAATTCTACAAAAGAATTCTGCAGTAGCTGCTCTCTAGCCCAAAACTGAAAACTACTGAAGATCAAGAAACAGAGGACAAATATATTATGTGTATAAAAGCCACTATAATGATTCATTCCCTTCTCAGGCATTTGGCAGAATAAAGGTAGATCGGATCTGAAATATCCACTTGGCACTTTGGCCTTTTATATTCAGGCTACTGGTCCAAGTGCTGTGTTTCCGTTTTATAAGCTTTCATTTTCATAGCATTAATCCTATGACATGCCTGGTGACAAAGAGGTAATCTTTATAAAAAATGTCATCTTAATTTGCATATGCCAAGGGACACATACATTTTAAATCATACAGATGCCTATTTATCCAGGAAAACATTTAGCAGTAAATTACATGAGCAAAACTGATGCTTTGGATTAACTGGATTTAAAACCAATGAGGTTTACAACAGCAAATAAAGGAAGATACTCTAAATAATGTAATATTATGTAGATGAAACTAATATGCCGGCGTCAGCTTATACAGTTTCTGCAAGAATATATTGTCTACTGCAATGACTTGAGATTTTTTACTGCAATAGTGCAAATGCATTAGTGTAAAATTGATGGCTTAAATCTCATCCAGCATGTCATTTTATGTTTGACAACATGTGTGATCATAGAAAATGCCACCCTCTCTAACACATCATCTAAGTATGTTATATATAGAAAGGTGTATGCATATGTCAGTGGTAGTTCCAAAATATTTGACACAAATAGTTCAGATTAAGCATATTCTACTGTAAATAGCTCCTTCAGTGGCATGTTATTTCCTAAGGTAATGAAGAGAACAGAGGGGCTGTCAGATTCATAGGGATGCTCATCAACAGCCTTAACAGCCATCCGTTTCCCTGTGACTTTCATTAGAGCACACACAAGACTTCATTTTAATCCAGCCTTTATCTTTTGATACGCCAGGAACAAAGAGTTACTGAATTCAAGAAGAATTTGAATAGATCAGATCTTCTCTTTTATTGATCTGAAAAGGACAGTCACTTACTAGTCTGACAGGGAGAAGCAAGAAAGAGGCTTTTCAGCACTTACTGAGTGGAGGACAATAAAGGAGGTCTTGTCCAGAGCTCTGACACTTGATACACTAGCCTAGTGCAATAGCATTTGAATCAACACCAGTGGTCACTGTCTGTATATGCTAAATTACTCAGTACCAAGAACAGAACGTGTAATTGAGTAATGCATGTTCTTGGAAAGCCATTAATTAGTACGCCCTAATAAAATATATAAAATCAAAATGATCAGAAGGGTTAGACATTTACAGTGTGTTCTTTTACCTCTATTCTAAGAAATAAATACTGCCTGACTAATGAATTAATATTCACAATTCCCCTTCTTTACCTCTCACAATGCAGTGCTTGGCATCTGAGTTACCTATTGCCATGCCCAAGCACCACCAGTTGATGGGCAGGCAATTTGCCTTGGTTTATTAGGTAAGTAATGAAGTGGATGCATGACCCTGAAGTAGGGTGGGTGAAAAAAAATATCAGCTAGTTGGAATAGCTGCTAATAACTGTTTTCACAAAAATTAGGGCTGCATGGGCCACATATTTGAATTCCTATCTTTTGAGGTTAAGCATGGTAATGGGCAGTAAACTTCAAGGTAGACAGAAGAAATCAAGAGTACACCTAACTGACTGAAAAAGCAGCTATGTGGCACACGGAGGTCCACTCACAGCCAAAAGGAGACTATGCAACCATTTGCTTCTGACCTAGATACCATGCTATAGGTATTCAAAAACATTGAATTTTGTAGAGTGAATGAAAGGAACTGTTCCAATTAGTTTTCCAAATACCGGCTTCATACAACATTCCTTTTGCTCTTGGCTGTAAAAATGGTACAATGAATACCCATATAGCTTGAACATCTAAGTGCACCATCAGATTGTATTAATGAAGATAAAAGCAACTTCCATTTGAGTAGAAGATGCAGAGTAGGTCACATCACTTCATTTTTTACATTTAGTTTTGTGTTAAATGTTTTGCATTTGTTTTATTAGCATTTTTTCTGAATGTGTGAGGCCACTCATGGTGACAAAAATATTATATTTTTGAATGTCAAGTACAAGAAACCTATATTTTAGATTTTATTTCAAGCATTTTCAAGCAAAGCATTCTCTGAATGATGCCCATGCTGAACAGCTGACCTCCTGTGTTCAGAATGAATCAGGCCAGCTACCCAGCATGTGACCTGGAAGCAAATGGAGATCTCTAGCTGTATCTGCTTCATTGATTTCTAACTTCCAGGAATATTGGCTAGGCATGGTATATACATAGTTACCTGGAATTTATCATTAGCTGTACAGTTCTGCCCTAATCCTTTAAAAAGTTAACCTACCAGAGTTTTAATAGGGCAGAAGAATTTGAAAATGCGTCTGCCAGGTGGTTGAAGAGGTTTAATTTGTTTGAATATTAGCTTTTTTTTGGTATGGTGTATAGAGGTCTTTTTGTGCACATTAAGTTAGTGATTTTTTGTGCACATTATTGGTGAGTAATGTTTAATAAGTAAAGGAAATGTGCCTCACTGTGTGAGGCAAATGGTGGTCACACCAGATACTGACTGGTCTTCGGACCCGCTGGACCCCCCAATACAGTAACACTGCACATTTTAGAGTGGCCTTTAATATTTACCTGTGCAATAATCATGCTGTCTACTCAGCATCTTGATATGCCACACCTGGGAAGTGGATGGATTATCTCAGCAAAGGAGAAGTGCTCACTCACTAACACAGATTTAGACAGAGTTGTGAACAATATTTGAGAGAAATAGGCCTTTTGTGTACATAGGAAAAGTCGTAGATCTTTGCATTCAGCTCATGATAAATAGAGGCAAATACAAAAGTGTTGCGTTTATAATTTTGCTCAGTGTATATACCAAATATAATTTTTAGTTACCTCTCAATGGAATTTTGAGGACACCCAACAAACTATTATTTGATTTAAACACATCATAGCATTTTTATGAATAATTACTGTGTCACAAAACCATATTTACATAAAAACATATGGACATTTCAGAAAACATCACAATTACTTTGGAGTTTTACAAAAATAAAGATCTATTGGACAATATAAGAGCATGTGTACAAAGTGGTATCCCCAATTGCTGGTACTCAAGCCATACAACCATTCGATCTTGATTGTTGTTTTATGCAGCTTGGGATATCCAACACGTTTCAATTTTATTTTTATTGTGATGTTTTCTGCAATATCAATATGTTTTTATGTGAACAAGTTTTATGACACAAGAATTATTAATAAAAATACTAAGATGTTTTTAATCATATAATAGTTTGTTGGTTGCCCTTAAAATCCTATTGAGAGATGGTTAAAAATTGCAATCAGCATGGAGCATGAGATTTGCTGATGACAGATCTATATGACTGAGTAGAAGGCATATCAGACCTCTGCAGACAAACCACTCTGAATCTGCTTTTTATTTTTATGAAGCTGAAATGCATTTAGCATAGCCTCCCCTTCCCTACATACAAAATTTGAATCAAACAGATGAAAATGAACAGCTCCCTCTGCACGCAGTTTAGAAAATACATCAGGGTTGATTTACTAAAACTGGTACAAAATCGGGGGCAGCTTTGCATGGTAGCCAGCTTCTAACTTCAACTTGTTCAGGCAAGCTTTGACAAAAAACCTGGAAGCTGATTGGTTTATATGCAGAGCTGCACCAGGTTTTGCACTCTCCAGTTTTAGTCCACCTTGCATTAAATATTTATTTGAAAAATAAATATATATAAATGCTTATATAAAACATCGGTTTAAAAAAAAAGCATACATTGTAATGAAAAATTGAACCAATATTTTTAGAGTTGCCATTTAAGAAAATTCAATTAAGCTGAACAAGCCCTTGTTTGACACCATTTCAGTGGTAAAGTTGATACAGTAAAAACAGATATTTCTGACAATTAGGTTATAATTTATTTTTGCAATCTTTGTGATGTAGGAGCCCTGAATCTTATGCAGATGTGATTCGATGGGATAGGTGGTTTGCGGTCCTAGAGGCAACTTTGGGGCCTTGCTGGACCCCCAGAGGGGTTTGTTGAAGTTTTGAAAGGATGGGAGCATCACACCAGCTTGTACAGACTTTTAAAAGATTTTTATTTGGTAAAACCCAAAGCTGGTGTGGAGCTCCCATCCTTTCAAAACTTCATAATATTTTTGGAATTAAATATAGCTTAAAACACCTCTAAAGCAGTCTCTAAAACACTTTGTTAATTAGACATTCATCCCTGTATGGCAAATTTAGCCTCACCCATGCCTTGGTTCCCTTATTCTTATTTGACAAGTAACATTATGGTGTTGACATTTTCAAACTTACTAAAACCTAATGAGTTTCTTTCTATCTGTAGCTTGAACGGTCTTCTTGGATAGTATATACCAAACAACCTGGTCAGTATGTTTCAAATATATGACACTAGCTCTGTCCTGTATTCAGCAGTTTCTAGAAAAAAAATGTTTAAAATGTTTTATATTATTGTAATGATGTGACATCCAGTAGATTGAATTTTCTCATAATATTGTCCTGAAGTATTGATGTTTTCTTTTTTTCTATCCCAGAGTGCATTGAGAAATGTGGTCTTGCAGTGCAGTGGGCATTGATCTCTTGTGTATAGAATAAATTTAGTCAATTTTTCTCAGAGCTTGCTTTAGGCTTTTACATGAAAGTATATTTTTTCAGCATAGTAAATGTTTTAATTTGCATCACAATTCACTGATATTTTTCATATTTTATTTCACATCTATGTGAGAGACTGTTTTGCTTGTGATGCAGATTGCTATCCTAACAAACATCTTTTTTTAATATTTTTATTTATTTATTTTACCACATTTCTATAGTGGCAACATATTAAACAGTGATTGCAAAGAACCATTCTCACCAGCCCAATGGATGTACCAATAAAACATTTACTTTCATAGTCCATCATTTATTCAGCTTATGAATATCATAATGGTAGCTACAGTATTTTACAATTTTAATATTTATGAAGATAGAACTACGGTGTATATGATATCAATAATACCCTCAAAATGGGTTGTTACGTTAATTTGATTCAGTTTCGATCAAATGTCAGAAAAGGCACCGAGTGTCTAATGTAGTTGCCTTCTGCTGTGCAGAATATGACCTTTACTTCTATGTGCTGACCCTGCATGACCGACATTCACATCTACTGTATGCAATCTCCTTTAAGGATAATTTATAATAATAGTAGTGTCTGCATTCTGCTTCAACAGGCCTCTCTGAAAATTATGATAAATAAAATATGACTGTGAGAGGATATATAAATTATATAATATGACTAATTATTTACCCAGTCTTACTGCCTACATCCTCATTTTTATCAGATTTTATAGATAACATCTGGAACACCTGCCTCAGCTTAGCATCAGACATCTGTCCTTTAAACATGACTGCAGACAATTTTGTGATTCAGAGATAGTGATTTTAATACATTGTAAAATTAGTTTGTTGAACATTATTGATTTTTTTCCTGTTTCTGGTGCTGTCTAATAGAGAAACTGGACAGCATTTACATAGCAATGTAACGTTTGTACATTACAAGGATATGGGAGCACTGGGAAACGTTGGTCTTGCACAGGAGACTAGGATAAAAGTCCAGACATTATAATGAACAAGGGTCAGCCAAGCACTTGGCAACTCTCTAGAGCAGGGATCTCCAAACTACGGCCCTCCAGCTGTTGAGGAACTACATGTCCCATGAGGCATTGTAAAACTCTGACAGTCACAGACATGACTAGGCATGATGGGAAGTGTCATCCAAAGCAGCAAAGACAAATTTTCCTGTGCTGTGCGGTGGGCCTGGGTGGAGAGTTCAATTTCTATTCAGCTATCTTAAGAGGGTAATGCCCGCCTCGCTGCCTCACACAGACTGGGGGGGGTCTAAAATACTGGAACATAAAAATACACAAGAGGAGCATGGCCTAGTGCATTACCCTCAATAAAATTTATTGTTAAAAACCAGTAAGTGTCATACAATGGGGCTGTCTCGAAATGGCAATGGCTAACGCGTTTCAAGAAATTCTTCTTCGTGGCTCTGAGGAAGTGGTACTCCTTGAAGTTCCATGATGGAAAGTGTAGTTCCGGAACAACTGGAGGGCCGTAGTTTGGAGACCCTTGCTCCAGAGGATGGGAGCAAGGCTCTGCAGACTGCAAAAACCAAAAAAGAAAGCACCTCTAAGTGCAGCAGCAATAGAATGTATTATATAAACATAAAATTAAAAACACTTACAATGGTAACAGTAATAAAGGCTCATCAGCATAGACATCATTTTGTGTGCTACTGGGTAAAGCAGCTCGGCTTGATTTCCAATCCTCCATGCTGAACCCACAGCAATGGGATGGTTTACCAGTAAAATGGCTGCCCAGCTTCCATGAGGCACGGGGTGGTAACACGTTTCAGAGCATGCACTCCTTTGTCACACCAATAATAGTGTTCCAAGGATCTTTACATGGTTTAGCTTTTTAGTGTGTAATTAATGCAGACTCCTAATTTATTAAAGGGTATTTATCACCCTTTTCAGAACTGATATGGATTGTAATAGCGGAACCTCCATTTTTTTCTTTTACTGTTGTTATTGTTACATAAGGATGCATTGTGCTAAATGACTTGAACATGCATGGCTATGTCCCTAAATGAGGAAGGGGGAGAATTTATCAGCAACCCTGGCCCCCTCCTATCTGGTTTTCTTTCTCTATACTCCCCTTGAGAAGGCTCAACTATGGAATGTCAACAAAGGCTAGGAACTGCAAGGAGACACTAAGCTAATATATGTAGGCACCTTTTGACCATCATACCTGAATTTGCATTTATTTTGCATGGAAATATTTTATCTTTGTGTATGTATTGATCATCAAAGCATGTATTCTTGTGTGACTGTTGTTGGATATTTTAAATGTGTACATTCAGGTAGAAACATCCTATGATATTACTTATCTTACCCTAGACATTTCTATAATCCCTGGACATGTTGAGCAGTGTATACATTCCTGAGCTGTTTTACCTTTTTAAGGTCATCTCCTACCTACCATTTATGATAAATGCTTTGCTTCCAACGATGATCTTTTCAAGAAAAATGTTTTTAGAGCTGAGTCTATGTCAAATGCAAGACAGTAAGATGTGAGCTATCGCTAAGTGCGGCACCAGCTAATTTTTGTTCACTCTGCTGAAACGAGAACTAAAGCAAGCACGGGCATACTACATGTAGCACTACCCCTGCAGGAGCTGCTGGTGCATGGTTCCTCTACTCCTGCACAGCCAAACAACAAGCATTTTTCACTCGCATCCAGACACAAGAAACAGTCTTTGAGCTTGATTTTGTTGTTTTATTAGGGGTGATGCCCAACTGACTGGAACAATGGATGAGGGCAACTTCCTTCCTATGTACAAAATATTGGACTTTTATCTCTCCTGGCAAATAGTATTTACCA
>BLSH010146470.1:931078-943237 GCA_018402905.1 Glandirana rugosa
TAAATGGGTAAAAGTGGATTGAAACCAAGAACTTTCAAATATCTATCTCTCATATAATCTTACCTGTTACAGTCACTTCATTAACACACCGTATTTTTATTAATTTATACGACAACACCGTGTACGATTCCCTACCTAAATTCCAACCCACTACGTAGATTCGTAAAAAATATGTACACGACATTCCCAGGGATCGTTCGACTTGAGGTCCGGTTTTTTCTCGTAGTAAATTACGTCGATACATAAGTAATTGTGAAACAATTTATATAATAAAAATACGTTCGTCTCACTCATGACTTTAAATTCAACCATAGTTGTAAAACTCCAGGGACATGTTCACTCTGCTTGCATAAAAATAATATATTTAACAAAGTGTTAATGAATACATAGCTGCATTAAATGATGCTCTTTTTTGGCCTGGAGTTCAGCTTGCTAGGGACCCTTACAGCACATGTATAAAAAATGCTTAGATGCATCACCCAACCTTAAATCCATCCCTTAGCATGTGCCACAACAGCATATTTAATTATTTTTATGCCACACAATTACTTCACTGACATTGTCCATTCTAATATACTCTCTATCTATAAACTTTCAAGAACCAAAGTTAGGTGAAAATGGGTAAATACAATGAGCAGTGAAGACGGAGGTCAGCTTATAGCCATATGGTGCAACTTGAAGGGCTCTTTTGTTCCCTGGAATCTCTGTGCAACAGGCAGTGTATCGGCATTTGTATAATGCTTCATGCATACCATGGGCTGCCCTCATGATTTGCACCCAGTGAGAGCAAGAGATGTCTGACATTTCAGCATATACAGTGCCTTGAAAAAGTATTCATACCATTGAAATTTTCCACATTTTGTCATGTTACAACCAAAAATGTAAATGTATTTTATTAGGATTTTATGTGATAAATCAACGCAAAGTGGCACATAATTGTGAAGTGGAAGGAAAATGATAAATGGTTTTCCAAATTCTTTACAAATAATTTTCTGTCAAATGTGCATTTGTATTCAGCCCCCTTTACTCTGATACCCCTAACTAAAATCTAATGGAACCAATTGTGCTCAGAGGTCACCTAATTAGTAAGTAGGGTTTCATCTGTGTGTAATTTAACCTCAGTATAAATACATCTGTTCTGTGAAGCCCTCAGAGGTTTGTTAGAGAACCTTAGTGAACAAACAGCATCACGAAGGCCAGGGAACACACCGGACAGGTCAGGGATAAAGTTGTGGAGAAGTTTAAAGCAGGGTTAGGTTATAAAAAAATCCCAAGCTTTGAATATCTTACGGAGCATTGTTCAATCCATCATCGGAAAATGGAAAGAGTATGGCACAACTGCTAACTTACCAAGACATGGCCGTCCACTTAAACTGACAGGCCGGGCAAGGAGAGCATTAATCAGAGAAGAAGCCAAGAGGCCCATGGTAACTCTCTGCAGAGATCCACAGCTCAGGTGGAAAAATCTGTCCACGGGACAACTATTAGTTGTGCACTCCACAAATCTGGCCTTTATGAAAAAGTGGCAAGAAGAAAGCCATTGTTGAAAGAAAGCAATAAGACATCCCATTTGCAGTTTGAGAGAAGCCATGTGTGGGACACAGAAAACATGTGGAAGAAGGTGCTCTGGTCAGATTAGCCAAAAACTTTACTTTTTGGCCTAAAAGCAAAGCGCTATGTGTGGTGGAAAACTAACACTGCACATCACCCTGAACGCACCATCCCCACCGTGAAACATGGGGGTGGCAGCATCATGTTGTGGGGATGCTTTTCTTCAGCAGGGACAGGGAAGCTGGTCAGAGTTGATGGGAAGATGGATGGAGCCAAATACAGGGCAATCTTAGAAGAAAACCTGTTAGAGTCTGCAAAAGACTTGACTGGGGTGGAGTTCACCTTCCAGCAGGACACTGGCCCTAAACATACAGCCAGAGCCGAATGGTTTAGATCAAAGCATATTCACGTGTTAGAATGATCCAGTCAAAGTCCAGACCTAAATTCAATTGAGAATCTGTGGCAAGACTTGAAAATTGCTGTTCACAGATGCTTGCCAGAGCTTGAGCTATTTTGCAAAGCAGAGTGGGCATAAAATGTCACTCTCTAGATGTGCAAAGCTGGTAGAGACATACCCAAAAAGACTTGCAGCTGTAATTGCAGTGAAAGGTGGTTCTACAAAGTATTGACTCAGGGGGGCTGAATACAAATGCATGCCACACTTTTCACATATTTATTTGTAAAAAAATTGGAAAACCATTTATCATTTTCCTTCCACTTCACAATTATGTGCCTTTTTTGTGTTGGTCTATCACATAAAAACCCAATAAAATATATTTACATTTTTGGTTGTAACGTGGCAAAATTTGGAACATTTCAATGGGTATGAATACTTTTTCAAGGCACTATAAAGCCATTCATTAGGTAGAGCATGTATCTCTTTTTATATGGTATTAAGGAAGTTCCTATTATACATGGTATGAGTTGATTATGTAGACATGAAGAAGATTACAATTAAATTGTAACAGCTTAAGACTTCAACACCAATGGTGGCCATACACACAACAATTTTATATACAATAATATTGTCTATTGATTTACTGTTCAGGAGAAAATATGGTTGAAATATTGATTTGGGCACTAATGCTCTAATTTAATTTGTTCAATAAGACTGGACCATATGCTCTAAATCAATCCAAAACAAGTTTGGAATAGCATATTAAGAACCAATCAATCCATTTCAATCCTATGTAATGTACGTCAGTGTGATGTACTGTAATCTACAAAAAAAAGTAATAAAAAATATATTTACACATGCACATGTAGCCTAGTACTTTATTTTTGGTACAAATTAAGCAAAAGGCATTTTTAACTGTCATTTCTATGTACAAATATATATTTTGCCTAAAATGGCTAAAATTTGTAAAATGATGTCTGTTTTTACTAAACATTGCTTTTAAGTTTGTTCTGATTTTTTAAAAAAGCATATATCACTCCTTACCCCCAAAAATTAATAAAATGAACAATTGTTTAAAGTGGAGTTCCACCCCTTTAAAAGTCATAAGCTACAAAAAGTGTAGCTGCTGACTTTTAATAATGGCTATTCACTTGTCCCACACTCCAGCGATCCGGCAGCCCAAAGCCTCGCTCCTCGCCCCCCCCCTTCGCGGCACTGGCATAGCAAGTGTGGGTGCCTGGCTCATGCGCGAGCTGTGCTGCACATTGTGAATGGCCAGGCAATTTCCTGGGACCTGTGATGTGTCCCAGAAGATTGCAGGGAGGGAGGGGGAAAGGTGCACTTCCTTCTGGCGCTGCGGTGTCAAGAGAGGAAGCGGGAGCGAGGTACCTATGAAAACTGGGTACCACCTCCTCAAAAAAATGACATGCCACGTTTCAGTGGCACTACACTTTAAGTAACCAGAATGAAAATATTGTTCAATTTGTCACACACTTAATGGTTATATAAGCTTATCTACTGTCCTACAATCAGATTTCATGTCCAGACTAATTTTGATCACATTGATTGGCTTTGCTTAGAATTGATCTACAACATAGTATGTGTCTTTTTGATAATTTATAGAGTAATCATATCATCCAATTATGTAAAGATTGTTATGCATATGGCCACCATAAGGACAGCATAAAATGAGGTGCTTCCTTTGCCTCTTGGCCTCCACCTATGTTCTGCTACTTTAAAAACGGAACAGTTATATAGAATGTACATAAATACAGTAGAATATGCTCACAAACTGCTTGTATTTGGTTAAAGGAAAATTGTAATGATTTTGAGTAAATTTTATTTTAGTTTTATGTTTTTAAATTGTTGTTATATAACTGCTCTTTTACATTTTATATCCAATCTTTGTTTTACATATAAACATTTAATACGTAAGAGACAGCAAAGCAGGTGCTGCTTGCTTTGAGGCTGTGGTTTGTCTGACTTAAAACTTCAGACTAAAGACTGGTACAGTAGATTGATATATTCAAACAGCGCTTGCTACAATATTAGTGTTTATATATTCTAACTCACTAGTAGTACCTTATAAAAATGAACAGTCCATAACATCAACCAAATAAAGTGAATAAAAATGAATAAAAAATAAAGTGAATAAAAAAAGTCCACTTGGATGTGCACAACACTTGTGCTTAATGCACCGTTGCCCAATTATGACACTTTGTGATGTTACACCTCGTACTCCCACATAACGCACTCTCCAGACTTCAATGACCCTTTACTGTACAGTAAAGAGGATTCAGAATCACTTTGTTGGTCACCAGAGAATCTATCCTGGCTTTTCAAATGGCTCCTAGGTTGGATCCAGTCCCCTCCAGTGAGAGATCCCCAGTTCTTCTTGTGACTCCTCTTTACTGTATAGTAGGAGGGCCATTGGAGTCCGGTGAGTGTGGTGTGTGTGTCACGTGAACACGAGGTGGAACATTACAAAGTGTCATAATTGGGCAAAGGTGCACTGAGCATGTGAGTTGTGCACATCCAAGTGGACTTTTTTTATTCACTTTATTCGGTTGATGTTATGGACTGTTCATTTTTTTTTTAAGGTACTACTAGTGAGCTGGAATATATAACTACTAATATTGTAGCATGAACTGTTCAAATATATCAATCTACTGCTGTCAGGGGAGTAACTCCTCCAGCGAGGGTGGGGATGAAGTCAGGCGAAAGGTAAGGCAGATTGTGGTGATGGGGGACTCGATTCATCCTACTGTATGAGGAGGAATTAGATTTTATGGGAATTTCGGAGACTTGGTTCAACAGCTCTCATGATTGGCTGGCTACCATTCAGGGGTATTCCCTATATCGCAGGGATAGGGAGGGCAAAAAGGGGGGAGGGGTATGCCTGTATATAAAAAATGACATAAAAATAAATGTGAGAGATGACATTAATAGTGGTTCTGGGGAGGAAGTTGAAGCCTTATGGGTAGAGCTACAAAGGGAAGACAAGGGGAAAGTATTACTAGGAATATGCTATAGACCCCCTAATCAGAGGGAGGAGGGGGAGGCGGACCTCCTATCACAATTTGGAATAGCGGCAAGGATGGGAAGTGTTACTATAATGGGGGATTTTAATTATCCAGACATTGACTGGGAGGAAGGTACTGCACTTTCAGCTAAATCTCGCCATTTCTTAAATGTCCTGCAGGATAATTTCATGGGTCAGATGGTAAATGTACCAACAAGAGAAAAAGCATTATTGGACCTTTTGATTACCAACAACACAGACCTGATCACAGACGTGGAAGTAAGGGGCAATCTAGGAAATAGCGATCACAGGACAATTAGTTTTAGCATAAATTACACAAATAGGAAACACAAGGGGAATACAAAGACACTGAATTTTAAAAGAGCCAACTTCCAGAAACTACGCTCCTTGCTGGAAGATGTTAACTGGGATAAAATTCTAGGAACAATGAATGTGGAGGAAAAATGGGAGTGTTTCAACAACACACTAAACAAAGGTATTAGCCAGTGTATCCGGGTGATGGGCGGTGGTTTCCCCTGCTCTCCTCCTCAGCATCACAGGCATTCTGGGCAGCTTCCCCATCTCGTGCTCTCCTCTGCAGGCATTATGACAGCTTCCATATCCTCCCTCCTCCTCTCTCCTCCTTGGCGGCCAATTAGAATGCTTCTTCTTATGGCCAATGGGGAAACGAGTCTCAGACCCACTTCCTGATTGCCTGGGAGGAGAATCAGTGTGAAAATAGTGAATATTCATTCACTATTGTCACACAACTGGGTGGGCTCTGGGCGCAGTGCTCTGTACCCCAAGCCCATGCTTTTTTGAAGCCTATTAGAGCCTCTGGCTCTAATCATGTGCTTCAAAAATATTTTAAAAATCCCCCATTGGAATCCATGCATCTGGCGTCCTGCATGTAGATTAGGGGGCCGGACGCATGGATGGGGGGAGGTGCCCCTGCACCCCTAAGGGACGAGGTGCCACTGAGTATTCATATTATATATCCATACATGCATGATTGTACAGGTCTGCTGCATATGACTGCAAAAAGTGAACACAACTAAAGCCAATGGGGGAACAGCACAGTATTCGTTCAAGGGCTAGGGAGTAGATGTCATACATAAACATTTTAGCCCTAACATGTTAAATAAGACCATACCCACATTCTAATTTTTAGCTTATTCCCAACTTGTGTTGTTAGTTGCTAGATTTAAGACAAAGGTGTCAAAATTTACAGAGAACTACAGAATGTACTGACTTTATGTTTTCATTTAAAAAAAAAAACCTTTCAAAAACTGTTATTATTATATTTATTTATTTCTTTTTACATTTCTTGATACTATACAAACATCTTAAAGCTGGGCTCATATAATATATATATATATATATATATATATATATATATATATATATTTTTTTTTTTTTTTAAACATGTATTCATTAAAAAAATGTATTGTGTTCTTACATCAGCATCCTGCAATTTTCTCCACAGCAGGACTCACAGAGCTATAGTACTCGGAGCCAGTTAGACTGACAGCATTGTGCATGGCAACAGAGTCTAACACTGTTAGCAAGCTTACTGGAGAGAAAAGCACAGGAATACATTCATCCATGGGGAGGAGATGCTGCTACTTACTAGTCCAGTCATCAGGCTGTGAATGTGTTCTAGACCAAGCTATGCTGCTACTGTTGTAGAGATCTTTAGGTGTGCATTAGTTGCTTGCCTAGAGTTCAGTTTTACATAATGCAGGGAGACTTTATACAACACTTCGGGGTTGATTTACTAAAGGCAAATCCACTTTGCTCCACAAGTGCACTGCTAATTCTCCACAAGTGCACTGCTAATGCTCCACAAGTGCACTGCTAATGCTCCACAAGTGCACTGCTAATGCTCCACAAGTGCACTGCTAGTGCTCCACAAGTGCACTTGGAAGTGCAGTCGCCGTGGATCTGAGGGGAAGATCTGAAATGAGGGGAAGCTCTGCTGATTTTATTATCCAATCATGTAGAAGCAAAAATGCTGTTTTTTATTTTCCTTGCGTGTCCCCCTTGGATCTACAGTGACTGCACTTCCAAGTGCACTTGTGGAGCACTAGCAGTGCACTTGTGGAGCACTAGCAGTGCACTTGTGGAACATTAGCAGTGCACTTGTGGAACATTAGCAGTGCACTTGTGGAGCATTAGCAGTGCACTTGTGGGGCATTAGCCGTGTACTTGTGGAGCATTATCAGTGCACTTGTGGAGCATTATCAGTGCACTTGTGGAGCACTAGCATTGCACTTGTGGAGCATTATCAGTGCACTTGTGGAGCATTATCAGTGCACTTGTGGAGCACTAGCATTGCACTTGTGGAGCATTATCAGTGCACTTGTGGAGCACTAGCATTGCACTTGTGGAGCATTATCAGTGCACTTGTGGAGCACTAGCAGTGCACTTGTGGAGCATTAGCAGTGCACTTGTGGAGCATTAGCAGTGCACTTGTGGGGCATTATCAGTGCACTTGTGGAGCACTAGCAGTGCACTTGTGGAGCATTAGCAGTGCACTTGTGGAGCATTAGCAGTGCACTTGTGGAGCATTAGCAGTGCACTTGTGGAGCATTAGCAGTGCACTTGTGGAGCAAAGTGGATTTGCCTTTAGTAAATAAACCTCTATGTGTACAGAAAATGCATACAATTTTGGAAAAAAAAAGAAAATGCATACAGATATATCGTATTACCACATTTACATAGAAGCCCTTCTACCTTATATTCGGTATATTTATTCTCTGCCTTCATTTTCCTGCTTCTATCCCTGTAGATTAAAGCTTGTACAAACAGTGCTCACTCTTATGTTGTATCTTTCTTTATATGTGTTTGCTACATAGCTTTATGTAATTATCACTGGTGACACTGGAAATGTGTGCATTTGTATTAGACATAGTCAGCATGCATTGTGTGATTTACATTTTGACTTACTTACCATGGTAGAAACTGGTGCTGCAATTAATAATAACATGTGCAAGTGCGTGTGTGTATGTTATACAAAGTCCATCTATTGATGATGGTATTTTTTATGTGTAGCTGAGACAAAATAATTAAACATCTGTAAACTGTGCCCAGGACTGAATTAGCAGCTTTAAAAAGAAAGCATTATTTTACTGTATAAAAAAAGAACAGTGAAAAATACTTCTCAATACAGTTGAGCAATTGTTAAAATGCCAATTGAGCCTTTTGAGTATAGCCAAAGAACATACAGTATTTGTCTATAATTTACATTTCACTAGAAAGAGCAGTCATAGAATGATGGAACCACAAAAGGTGAAAAAATAATCTACATCTGCAAATGTTCAATTACCTTTAAGCATTACACGGTGACTAAAACCTGAATACATTTCTCCACATCACTGTTTTTGTTATGGTATAGCTGGTTTTAGTGTACCAGTAACAGTAAATCTTAATAGAAGGAGGAAGCTGATTTTTCAGTAATAAAAGAAATATCGTCACACTAGATCCAATACCATCCTGTACCAACTCAACTATTAAAATCAGACTTTACAAAGGAATTTTATTCAAGGAAATAATATTGTTACTTCATAATTCATTTTCCACAGTTTAGCATTTTTTTATGTAATACCCCATTGCTGTAAAGCTAGGCAATGGCACATGATGCCCCTATTCAAATATTTTTAAAGGTTTTTTTTTTTAACCACTTAAGGACTGGAAGGATTTCCCTCTTTAGGACCAGAGCGCGTTTTGCGATTTGGCACTGCGTTGCTTTAACTTTAACTGACAATTGCGCGGTCGTGCGATGTTGTACCCAAATGAAATTGACGTCCCTTTTTTCCCACAAATAGAGCTTTCTTTTGGTGGTATTTGATCCCCTCTGCGTCACTTCTGATCACCGCTATAAACAATCAGAGAGCGACAATTTTGCAAAAAACCCAATATTTCTTACTTTTTGCTAAAATACATATAAAAAAATACATTAAAAAAAATAATTTATTCATAAGTTTTGGCCGATATATATTCTTCCTCATATTTTTGCTAAAAAAAATCACAATCGCCGTGTATATTGATTGGTTTGAGCAAATGTTGTCGTGTTTACAAATGATGAGAATTGATTTATGGCGTTTTTATTTTTTTTAAATTTAGTACTGGTAATGGTGGCGATCTGCGATTTTTAGCAGGACTACAACATTGCAGTGGACATGTCTGACAATTCTGACACTTTTTTGGGACTATTGCCATTTATAAAGCGATCAGTGCTATGAAAATGCACTGATTACTGTGTAAATGTCACTGGCAGGGAAGGGGTTAACATTAGGGGGCGATCAAAGGATTAAATGTGTTCCCTACTTTGTGTTTTTAACTGTATGGGGGCTGGGCTGACTGGGTGAGGAGGGTGATCTCCGCTCCCATATACAGGGAGCATACAATCACAGTCCTCTCCCCTATCAGAACGGAGATTAATGTGTTTACATACACAGACCTCCAGTATGTCACTGCGGGAGAGCGATTGTGGGTAGCCGACGGACATCGAGTCCACCCTACCCGTTCCCTGGCTCCCCTACTACACAGTGAGCGTGTGCGACACTGCCAAACGCCACCGACAGTAGTCGCGAGGCAGTCGGGAAGCGGTTAAAAAATGTCACCTGTGCTAAAATCAAAAATCATCCATTTGTTTATCATAAACAGAGTTTCCAACCCAATACATCTTTCTGGCCACCTTCCAGAGTTGCTGGTAGATGCTACTGCAGTGGCTGCTTCTGTCATTATGTAGATGTGTGGCTACCTGCATGCTAGAGAAAAGTCTAGAGTAAATCATCAGCTGGTTCAATAGAAACCGGCCAACATTCAGCTTGTGTGTATGGCAGCCAGTCCGACACAAGCCGGCCATTCGGTTGGCTTCTGTTGAAGGCTCATAAATGTGAGACATTTTCCACTGATGGTGCATGATATCCCTGCCTGTGGTACATGGCACAGAGATTTAAACAGCATACTTGAAGAGTTATTTCTAAAAGCTCTGATGGCCATTTTGGAGAGGAGATTGTCACCTTCTGATCTTGGTTATGTAGGAAATTGATTGATAGCAAATATTTGGAGATATACAGAGATTCATAGATATACAAGAAGGCTAGATTGCAGGACAGTTCAGCCAACAAAAATAGGTAGCTGTGGCAGTGGGACCCCATGCTACTCACAAGATTGCCGATTTTTGCAGCTATAGGCACACTGATTGCACAGCTGTGTGCTGGGATATTAGTTAGGACCTGACTATGGCTCAGTAGGGATGGGCCAAACATCCCCCGGTTCGGTTCGCATCAGAACATGCGAACAGGAAAAAAAATTGTGCGAACATTCAGACACCGTCAAAGTCTATGGGACCCAAACATGAAAAATCAAAAGTGCTTATTTTAAAGTCTTATATGCAAGTTATTGCCCTAAAAAGTGTATGGGGACCCGGGCCCTGCCCTAGGGGACATGTATCAATGCAAAAAAAATGTTTTTGAATTGATTTTTTTTTCAGGAGCAGTGATTTTAATATTGCTTAAAGTGAAACAATAAAAATGAAATATTCCTTTAAATAATGTGCCTGGGGGGGTCCCTTAGTCTGCCTGTAAAAGGGTGCACCTCTGTGATGTTTAGAACAGTGCAAGAGCAAAATGTCATTTAAAACGGCACTCGCGGATGTAATGTATTGCCATGTCCTGGCAATATAGATAAAAATCACGGGAAAAAATTGCATAGGGTCCCCCCTTCCAGTGTATATCAGGCCCTTGGGGCCTATTGAGTGTCAAGAAGATGATTTATGTATGTACAGTATCTCACAAAAATAAGTACACCCCTCACATTTTTGTAAATATTTTATTATATCTTTTCATGTGGAAACACTGAAGAAATGACACTTTGCTACAATGTAAAGTAGTGAGTGTACAGCTTGTATAACAGTGTACATTTGCTGTCCTCTCAAAATAACTCAACACACAGCCATTAATGTCTGAAAAGATATAATAAAATATTTACAAAAATGTGAGGGGTGTACTCACTTTTGTGAGATACTGTATATATCTATTCAATCGTATCAGACCCTTTGCAATTTTATTGGCCAGCTCATTGGGCATCAGTCAGCAGTATACCCCAGGATATCTGACAGATAACATAGATACCATAATCTAATCACCATCCTTAGTGTCAGGAAATCTGCATAGGTGTTAATGTCTCAATTTTCATGGCTAAAGGTGTGATTTTGTTTTGTCAGATCTCTAGTAGAGATGGCATTATGTAGAAAACAGATTGTGTAGAAGCCCCCCAACCCTGTCCAGAGATGCTTTTCCATGTCTAACATAGATACACAATATTACTTATATATTACTTATACTTACAATATATACTTATTATATTACTACAGGGTGGTTCCACAACATTTACCCCTTCCATCCTGTTCTTGGACAATCAACAGCTACATTTTCCATGGTGATTGGGTTAAGGTGTCCGTGCTGCCCATGTGGATATAAATGTTGGGGTACCTTTGTGACACTTATTAGAACTGTGGCTTGGATAAGCTAAAAAATGCCTTCAACAGTAAAGAACAAGTCCAAATGAATGTCATTAACTAGTACTAGCCATATTAAGGATTGGCTGCTATAGTTTGCTGCACATTAACCACTTTCCAACCAGGCCAATTCTGACATTTCTCTCCTACATGTAATAATCATTGTTTTTTTTCTAGAAAATTACTCAGAACCCCCAAACATTATATATATATATTTTAGCAGAGATCTTAGGGAATAAAATGGCGGTCATTGCAACTTTTTATGTCACGCGGTATTTGCACAGCAATTTTTCAAATGCGTTTTTTTTGGAAAAAAAAGTTTTATGAATTAAAAAAAAAAACAGAACAGTAAAGTTAGCCCAATTTTTTTGTATATTGTGAAAGATAATGTTACGCCGAGTAAATAGATACCCAACATGTCACGCTTTAAAATTGCGCCCACTCAGGAAATGGCGCCAAACTTTGGTACTTAAAAATCTCCATAGGTGATGCGTTAAAATTTTTTACTGGTTACATGTTTAGAGTTACATTGGAGGTCTTGGGCTATAATTATTGCTCTTGCTCTAACGCACGCGGCGATACCTCACATGTGTGATTTGAACAACGTTTACATATGCGGGCGCAACTAACGCGTGCGTTCGCTTCTGTGCGCGAGCTCGCGGG
>BLSH010146470.1:972524-1017769 GCA_018402905.1 Glandirana rugosa
TTTTGATCACTTTTTGTCAGTCTTTTCTACTTATCCCTTTATTTTACAGTCACGGGAGGTGGACATTTTGGTAAAACAGAGTAACAACGGGTAGATCACGTGGACAAAAATTAAAGTAATTGTGGTTTCGTCGACTTTGCCTAATTGTTGGGGGAGACGATGAATTGACTGGTCTAGTTATAGGGTCCTCAAATTAACTGAACTACGATATGAGACTAATTTTTCACAAGGAAATTAAAAAAACTCGTCACATGTTGGAATATGGGTGTATTTAAGGAAAACTCCTGGGATATTGATCTGGTCAGTTAAGTAGCAGAGGGGGTTGTTAATCCGTTTCAGCTGCTTTGGTGTTAATGAAATTAAAAACAGGTGCACTAGATGGGCAACAATGAGACAAAATGGTTTTACAGGTGGAGGGCACTGACATTTTATTTCCCTATTCATCTTTTCTGACTGTTTTTCACTAGTTTTGCATTTGGCTAGGGTCAGTGTCACTACTGGTAACCTATAGAGGTTGCACAGGCAGTCCAACTAAGTATGCAGCCAGTTCCTGAAGGATGAAGGAATTGATACGTTTGAATGGCCCCCACTCTCACCTGACCTAAATCCAATAGAACACCTCCGGGACATTATGTTTCGGTTCATCCAACACCACCAGGTTGCACCTCAGTCTGTTCAGGATAATAGTGATGCCCTGGTCCATATCCAGAAGGAAATACCCCAGGACACCATCCGTTGTCTCATTAGGAGCATGCCACGACACTGTCAGGCATGCATACAAGTACGTGGGGCCTTACAAACTACTGAGTAACATTTTGAGTTGCTGCAATGAAATTTCAGCACAACGGACTAGCCTGCTGCATCATTTTTTCACTTTGATTTTCAGGGTGTCTTTGAATTCAACCCTCTGTAGGTTGATAATTTTAATTTCCATTGAATAATGTGGCATCCTTTTGTTCCTAACACGTTACCTAGTCTATATCAGTATAGATATCTAACATGATATTTTTCCCCATTGTGTTTTCAAAGTGTTCCCTTAATTTTTTTTAGCAGTGTATACTGTATATGGAGGTTTTCTATTTGTGTGTGTTTTTATTTTTCTGTGTTGGTTGAACTATGTAACCAAACTACGTAAACTATGTAACTAAAGGATTTGAGAATGTTCAGACATAAAAGAGTGACAATTCTTTTCAGTTATCCATTCATGAAAAAGCAAATGCTTGTTTGTTTATTTAATCTGAACATGACTGGATAATTGATGTGACTTTTCACTCTTTTTGTGTGAACATTCTCAATTCCTTTAGTAATTCAGCCTTATTGTCTTTGTATTCTTAATATTTATAAAAGAGAATGAAAATCAATAGAGGACTATATTGTGTATTAAAAAAGAGTGAGGTGGGAATATAGAAAGATAGAAAAAAAAGAAAAGCAATACAAATTGAATCAAATGGAATAATAAAGGAAATATCATAGGTATACCAAAGCACATTTCTTCTATCTTCCTTACTGTATGAGTTTGAAGAGCATGTGCCAGCTGTCAAAACAAACACAACTCTTTCCATATTCCTTGCTTTATAAAATTAAAAAATAAGAATCAAAGCTGTCTGTCAAAGTTTTCATTTAACCATGTCATTATGTAGCTAATAATAGTTAGTCATATTTAGCTGGACTTAATTTGTAATGTTAAAGATGTTTCACCATTTATTCAAGTGGCTTCCTCAGTTCATACGAGTAGAGTGGCAGTACATTGTCAGGTCACCTGACGGCAGGTGACAGGTGCGCACCGCTGGGTTTGGGGCACATTACTAAGGTTGTGAACCCTTAGCTGACTGCTGAGACTAGAGCACAGGATGGTGCAAGGAAGCGGGACTGCTGGAACTCTAACACAGATTGCACAGGGAGCTAGAGCATAGGTATCTCCAGGGCTCAGAGTCTAAGAGCCAGCAGGTGTTCACCAGAACCTCTGGTGGTGAGGATGGACTTGACTGCAACTGGATCCAGGTCGCGGCCCCTGGGGTCCCGCTCAAGACTGGCTACAGGTGAATGGAGAGAAAGCAGCAGTGCAGGATAGCAAGAGAAGGTCAGTGGGAAAGTCAAGGGTCAGGGCTACGAGCAGACAGAAACAGACAGGAGGCACACCAAGGTCAGAGTCACAGGCAGAACAGGAAAGGTAAGGAACTAGCCGAGATCAGGGTCACTAGCAGACAAGGAAGGTCAAGAAAGCCAAAATCGGTACATGGGAACAAAAAAGAAGAGCACATGGCAGAAGCAACCACACAAAGCCAAACACAAAATATTGATCAGCATCGCAGGCTTGCGCTGCCAGGTGTTAAATAATGTTCCTAATTAGGGTCTGGGGTGGAGCCCAGCTGAGGAGGGCTTACAAAAGCACACAGGTGAGGGAGGCATGGCCTCTAACTGGACATATGCAGAAAGGTAAACAAACAGACAGGACATGAAATGTTATTGCAGGTTCATGACATACATATCCCAACCCTTATAAACACTTGGGTAACTCATTTACCTTAAAGGCTTAAGCCTAGTACACATGATCGGAATATTCAGAAGAAAAATATTGCTTTCAAAGGGATCATACGATAATCTGATCACTAGTACACAGTATTCGAGGAGCCAATCATGAGAGATCTTTTGAAATTATCTAAAGGGACAAACATGAAAATGTTCCTCGTACGATACCAGATCGTACGATTTTTGCTTAATCAGTAGAGTATTCATCTGAAAATAATCAGAAGAGCAAGATCATGCATGCTCGGAAACAAAAGAATACATTACAATGCAATACAACACATTACATCACTTCCGAAGTTGTATTCTTTTGTACGAGAATATTCGTAAGTTTAGTAACCTCTTAATTTTCTCAATGCAAAAAAAAAAATGCACGATCATTTTTCTGATATTCTTATCATGTGTACAGGGTTTAAGCATGTCCCAGATGATGTCACATATGATGAAACATGTAGGATGTAGTCTAAGTCTGAACTAACTATGCCAATTGAGCTTGTATACAAGTAGTTTTTTATCCTGGGAACTACCATTTTAACCGCTGACTATTCACTGGATTGCTGTAAGTGTTTAGTAACCTTTTCTCAAAATAAAAGTTTTCACGGTTTTACACTATGTGGACCCCCTTTTTCTTCATTATTGATCAAGTCTGAGGAACCCCCAGGGTTTGTTTGGCCAGCCATGTTACCTTATTTTCTGGTATAACCACTAAGGGATTCTCCTTGAGTGCTGGATCATTAGTTAAACGCTTGTCTAGACTCCTATAACGTGAACTCTAGAGATCTGGTAAGCTCACTTCCTGTTTATTATCACGGCGGAGGTGTATCAGGTGGATATTCATGTAAACAATCATATTTCTTTGCATATTATTTCAATGAACTTTCTATTCATCTGTCACTATGCACTTTAGTGTTCAAGCACTATGTGGACTATTTTTTAGGATTTACTTTGAACACTGCAATTTTTATTATGTATGATTTTGCACAATTGGTTCTGTTGTGATATTGCAAACAGCTTTATTTTACTTAGGCTATTATCACCTGTGCAGTAATATTTTTTTTAATTAAAAATGAAAGAGGCTCCTGGATTTGTCAAAATTTCCTTAGTTATACTGGTATGGGAAAACATGTGGAACAGCTTTTTGGCCATAACCTCAGAGGGCATGTATCTATGTGGGATTGCTTCTTGATATTGGGTGGCATAGTTAAGGGCCACCAATGTGGTTTGGTGGCCCCTGGTAAACTTTGGCAGTAGCCAGATTCATAGCAGTCCTCTCAAAAGAGATTTCAATTATGAGCAAGAGTACCAGTAGACTTTGAAAATTAGTTGGGTGCATTAATCTGACATGCATTGTAAGACTTACAATACTTCTCAATTGCTTTGTAAATACCAGGTAAGAAAAAGTGCTTCTCAATTTGCTGTTTTGTATATCCTACCCTTATATGACCATCCAAAACATGAGAATGGGCCAATAGCATCCTTGTGTGATAATGGCAAACCACAGCTTCACAACTTGTTTCAGTTTCTTGGTGACCCAATACAGTAAGTCATAGTACACTGTGAAATGGCGGTATACCCTGGAACCCTGTTTATCCTCTTTATATTTTTCCATACATTTGCCAAATTGGGATTGTGCAACTTTGCATTCCCACAATCCCCCTGACCTCCAGTATATTTGTTATTTCTGGCACATAGTTTTCCTTTGTTGCCCAGTCATGACCGCTAGTGGGAAGTTGTCAGATACCTTTAACATAGGGGATCACCGGCTGCCATGTATTTCAGATATATATTTAAGACTGGATATCTTTTTTTCCCCACACAGTTTCCAAAACAGAGGAAACTAATAGGCCACTATTATACTGTGTAGCAAGCTCCTAACCACACTCACAATATGTATTACAATTCCACTAGATGTCTACAGAGCACTCAGTGGGGTAGTCTTCAGCATCACAATGTAAACAAATTACTCCAATTCCAATGGAACCATGCTGGCAGGGTCCATGTCATGGAGAGTACAGAGACAAGGGATACCGGATAATGTGCAAGGTATCACCCACCGCCCATTGTGTGTCTTATGAAACTAAATATCATGCTGGCAAATTTTCATGAGCCAATATCACCAATTGTGTGTGGCGCTATTTACAAAAATGCTCAAAGTGTTCCAATTAAAATCAATATACAGCTTAACAAACTCATAAATTTTAAATAGCTAATCCTGTTCTTTCTGGTCTGGGATTCTACAGCTAGTTTTCGTTAAGGGCTCAGAAACCAGCATAGGCTAAAGCCAGGATAGGCATCCGATGGCCACTTCTGGTAGTTAGAGTTTCTGTTTTATGTCACATTGTCACATTAGAAACTACTGAGGAGGGACTAAAGCAGTAGATAGTCTGACTCTGAGTTCCAATGCCACAGCACAATTTCTGTCTGCGAGAAGCCATGTATCTCAATTAAAAAAATATTTAACAGGTATGTGTGCACAACTCCATGAGGACTCATATCTGGCCCTTTTCTGATTGTACCTGTTTACACATTGGATGTACTGTATGTACTGGTATTCATCTTTTCCTATGAAGCTTGTATTAACTCTTTACTGGTGTGTGTCTATATACTTATAATAATAGTTCATAATGTGCAGCACTACCAAAATTCATTGTGATTCATAGCATGTTATGTCTAATATATTTTGATAGCGCTGCACTTTATACATTTGTTTTTAATTTTTTTACTGGTAATGGTGGCGATCTGCAATTTTTAGCCAGACTGCAACATTGTGGCAGACAAATCTGACCCCAAATGACACTTTTTGGGGACCAGTGACATTCTTACATTGATCAGTGCTATAAAAAATCCACTGATCAATGTATAAATCACACTGGCAGGGAAGGGGTTACTAGGGGACAATTAAGTGTTCCCTGGGTTGTTCTAACTGTAGGGGGGATGAGCTGCCAGGGACATGACAGAGATCGCTGTTCCCGATTACTGGGAACAGCAGATCTCAGACATGTCCCCTGTCAGAATGGGGATCCACCTTGTTTACATAGGCAGATTCCCATTCTGCCTCTGTGTAGAACAATCGTGGGTCGCCAGTGGACATTGAGTACACGGGACCCTACGCACACACAGTCCAGCACGTAGAGGTACATTGGTTCGCACAGGAGAGCTGACCTGCTGCCGTATGACGGCGGCTGGTCGGCAAGTGGTTAATTTCATATACATACTAATCTGAGTGCAGATTTTTCACATATATATGCTATATATATACATATGGTCATTATTATATGCTGGCTGCAGTAGTTCCTCTGCTCCTAATTACCTTGATTAGATTACTGTTTATTTTGCCAGGAAGCGAATCCCCTCTGCTCTTGTCCTGGGTGGAGGCACTGCCAACTTTAAAAAAACCCACTCTTCCACTTAGCAAAGGTTCTGGTTCTCTTATTTACCTACAGGTTTAGCACAATATCCTGTTTTAGGATGGCCATTTCTCATGATTACTCCCCCAAAGAGGGCTACATATGCATTAATCATATAGCAATGCACACTTTCAGATGTGGGATTTTTGCAGACCTCGAGAGAGTCAAACCAGTTGTTCGTTATTAAAAAACCTTAAATCAGTATATTTAGGAACAGCTGTTTTCAAAGATGCATATTGTTATAGAATGATGATAGGAGTCTGCATAATGCTAGTTTGCCATTTCTCCTGCAGGCTTATTATACACTGTGTATATAAGTACAGTTTTGTAAATAAACTGTCCATGTAAATAATTACAGCCACAGCTGCAAAATAAAACCAGCAAATACATTTTCCTTCCTGAAATATATAGGGGGAAATTGTTCTTTTAAAGTGCTCTTACATACGGTAGGGATAAGTGACTAATAATGGAGCATGGTCATCAGCAATCATTAGAAAAGACAGCAGGAATAGTGCTCATTTGTTGCACTTGTTTTACTTTTTATAACTACTACTTTTGATTATAGAATCCTATTTATTTTCTGTTATCTATGCATGTCTCCTCCAGCATCTGCTGATCTGTATCGACTATGGTATAACCTGAAATAAGGAATGACGAGGGCCATGTGACCTTTAATCCGTCCGTCTTTCCTTTTTTTTCCTAGCAATTGTAAACAAACAGTGGCATAGGGAGCACATGCCCCCTAAACCCATTGTAGATCCTTGCCTACTTGATTTAATGCCACTATGTGCTGCACAATTAGAGAATTTAATGTGGGTTGAAATTCTAAAAAAAAAAAATATCAATCAAACAGAACCAAATAATCACTTAGCCATGGATCTGATTGGTTGCTGTGGGGCAATGCAGAGTATTCTTATGTAGCATGCTATGGTAAAGGGAACCATGGAGCAGAGCCAGATTATGTCTCTTGTAGGTAATAGGAACTGTTCTCGATTAGTCCCTTTTCTGTTTTTTTTTTTCCTACACTGTGGCATTCCTCTTCATTTCCACAAGCAATGGTTTCTTCCCTTTCACTTCCACAAGCAACGTTTCCCCCTCTCTGCTATTTGACATGGTGTCAGTCACATGATTGCCGAACTGTGGAGTTTTGCTAGAAAAACTGTAAAGTGTCTAATGGCCCTACGGTACAGTGAGTGATTGTTTTCATCCTAGGACAAAAAGTGGTTTTATGGGAGGATCACAAGACAAAATAAAGGAAAAAGCATGAAAAAGATAACTAATGCAGCCACCACATCTAAGAAGTGGTAGACTGCAATATGTTACATTTTTGACCTTAGGTATAGATATACTTTAAGCATGATGCCTGTGAAGCTAACAATACCAATGGCATATGCACCCCAGTATGTAATTCAAATAATATACTATTTTATTTCAGTTACTGTACATAAGATGATTTATGGTGCAATATGATCATTTTGACTGTTATGCATCAATTGGATAAAGTATTGTTTAAGCTAGAATTATCCTATAGTATTAAAAAAAAACTATACTGATGTAAGGCATACAAATCTATAATGATGTTGAGTCTCTACATACTCATACCCATGTAGGGCCAACATCGATAGACTTTTGTTCATTTTAGGTGGGTTTTCATTCTCATTCAAACATATAGGGATGCATATTCCCCTTGAAACAGGTCAAATGCAAGTCAGAAGGCAGTCAACTGCAGATGAAATGCGCCAAGTCTAAATGATCACAGAAGCATCTCAAACTGATGTCAAACTGATGCCATTGACAAAAGCCAAAAGACTATCAACACAGGCCTGAATCTTGTACATGTGTAATACATTCACAGCCACTTATTACTATTAGGTACACCTGTTCAATTGCTTGGTAACACAAACTGCTAATCAGCCAATCACATGGCAGCAACTCAATGCATTTAGGCATCTAGACATGGTGAAGACAACTTGCTGATTTTTCAACTGAGCATCAGAAAGTGGAAGAAAGTGAATTTAAGTGACTTTGAATGTGGCATGCTTGTTGGTGCCAGACGGACTGGTCTGAGTATTTCAAAAACTGCTGATCTACTGGGATTCTCACGCACAACCATCTCTAGGGTTTACAGAGAATGGTCCAAAAAAGAGAAAATATCCAGTGAGCGGAAATTGTGTGGATGAAAATGTTTTGTTGATATCAGAGGAGAATGGGCAGACTGGCTCAAGATGATAGGAAGGCAACAGTAACTCAAATAGCCACTCATTACAATGAAGGCATTCAGAATACCATCTCTGAATGCACAACACATCGAACCTTGAAGCAGATGGGCTACAGCAGCAGAAGACCACACCGGGTACCACTCCTGTCAGCTAAGAACAGAAAACTGAGGCTACATTCATACAGGCTCACCAAAATTAGACAATAGAAAATTGGAAAAACATTGCCTGGTCTGAGGAGTCTTGATTTCAGCTGTGACATTCATATGGTAGGGTCAGAATTTGGTGTAAACAACATGAAAGCATGGATCCATCCTGCCTTGTATCAATGGTTCTGGCTGATGGTGATGTAATGGTGTGGGGGATATTTACTTGGCACACTTTGGGCCCCTTATAACCAAATGAGAATCATTTAAACGCCACGGCCTACCTGAATATTGTTGCTGACCATGTCTATCCCTTTATGACTACAGTGTACCCATCTTCTGATGGCTCCTTCCAGCAGGATAATGCACCATGTCACAAAGCTCAAATCATCTCACCACTGGTTTCTTGTAAAAAACCAATGAGTTCACTGTACTCCAATGGCCTCCACAGTCACCAGATCTCATCCAATAGAGCACTTTTGGGATGTATTGGAACGGGAGATTCGCATCATGGATGTGCAGCTGACGAATCTGCAGCAACTGCGTGATGCTATCATGTCAATATGGACCAATATCTCTGAGAAATGTTTCCAACACCTTGTTGAATCTCTGCCGCAAAGAATTAGGGCAGTTCTGAAGGCAAAAGGGGGTCCAAACCAGTACTACCAAGGTGTAATAATAAAGTGCCCGGTGTGTGTATAAGAGCATTTACTGTAGAGCCAAAATAACTAAAAGTATTTCCACAAATACTTTACTTTTAAAGGAGTTTTTTTTTTGTAGGAATTGAAAGATAGCAAAATAATGCAGAATGCAATATCCATCATGTAATATCCATCCAACGATAACAGTGTATACATGAGGACAATTCACTGTAATAGAACTTATTGGCATTAAGAAAGGATCTTCATGCCAATAGTCAGAGTAAGTGCCCATACTAATGCAACAAAATTCAGCAAGGTTCACAAATTGAGCCAAAACAACAGTTTTAGGTAAGAAGATAAAGAAATTGATCCACAGGGAAGGGCTGTTAAGTTATATCAGGACATGCACCAAGCTGCACATAGAAGGTGAAGTAAGGGGGAAGAGAAAAGGAGTTACAGGGAAAAGGCACATAGACATAGAAGGAGAGAGAAATATGGGGGGAAGGGCGGGGGCTGCAACAAGATAATGAGATGATACTTACCACTATAGAGAGGTAAATGATTGGTCTTAAGGTCAGAGAAACCCATCAGTCTCTCAGCTGGCATGTTTCAAGCCCACAACACAACAAGCCACCCACAGCTGTGGGTCAGGGATACTTTGCAAGTAAGGAAGGGGGGTTGCAAATATTTTACTTTTACAACGTACTTTTATTTAGCTTGTACAGTACAGTACACATTAAATGACTAAATGTCTGACGCAGAGACTTACACTTCCAGCTGGAGTACACATGATGACCGGTTGCTTACTCTGCACCTCCTTGGATTAGAAATCCTCTTGCATTCTGTGAATGGATGAAGTGCGCATAAATGTCACAATTTCCCATCCTCCAATCACAGAACTTCTAGCATTCTGTGGAAAGAAATAAAAAACCATGTGGCAGCCTTGCAAATCTGAGAAGAGGTGCCTGATGGAGAGAGAGGAAGGGAGCTCCTGGACGGGAATCCACTTTCTTAAAAGTGGTAGTGGCTGAAAGTTAAACTGTCAAAGCGTGCATCATGTCCAGACAGTGGAGAGAATTTCCCTAGGATAATTTGGAGCAGGAGAGAAGGAAGGGACAACAATAACCTGATTAAGGTAAAAGGCAGAGACCACCTTTGTGAGGAAGGAGGCCTCAAGACAACATTAAGAAAGACACCTTACAGGATCAGCTCATTAACGCAGAGACCCTCCTCACAGAGATGATAGCCAGAAAGGCTACCTTACAGGTACAGTCAGACAAAGGAACACCTCTAATAGGTTCAAAGGGGGCTTCTGTAAATCCAAGAGAGCCAAATGAGATCCCAACAGAGGAAAAAACAAGTGGAGAAATACTACCTGAACAAAAGCCTTAAAGGGTAACTTCACTTTCGTGGGAAAAATAACATATAAAAAATAGCATATTCTTTTGCTATACAACTCATAATGTAATTGAATGTTATTAAAATTATCTTTCCTTTTAAATGTGCAGCTCTCTAATTATCTGTAAAATGCAATGCAATATGGCATCCTGGGGGCATTTAGTACACCATTGTTATATGAAGCACCCTCAAAATTGCCCTTTTCTGCTTCTGTGATTGACTGATTTTCCCAGAAGTTGTTATTATTACTATTATTATTATTATCATTATTAGAATTAGAAATCTGCACTAAGATACAAGTCAGATTTTAGGCATCCTGTACTACAAACATTTCATTTTTGATGAGATACTCCCAAAAGTTTAATCCCTTATATAGGGATTCAGACCCTGCATTTTCCTCATTAGAACACTGCAAAAGCTTCAGCTGATAATTAAAAATTCACTCCCATTTAGATTCACTCTGCACATAAACATAGACAAACAAACAGCTTTTTCTTCAGAGCAGAAGCAGGCAGGAATATGCAACAAAATTTGTTAAAATCCTTGCAAAATACATTGATTACCCAGAGGGGATTTCTTTATCTTGACAAATTTGGAGTCCTTTAATTATAAGTGACAGACTGAAGGTTTCTAAAACAGAAAAGCTAGGACTGAGATTTTTCCATGAATGATACACAAGGCCAAAGTTGGTCCAGACCAGACTGGAGGAAAGACATAATATGCCCTATGGAGAACTTTCTAGGATAAAATGTTCATCAACTTGCTCCAAGCAAGAAGCCCTTCCAAATTAGATTGTAGCCTGTACAAAAAGTTAACTTCCTAGGCTTTAAGAAATTAGGGATGTCTGAATCAGAAAGGCCCCTGTCCCTAAGAACTTTGCCATTAAAGCCAGCGCCCAAAATATAGGATGAAACACTAACCCTTGGGCAAACGGGCTCACAGAACATCTGCTAGGAGTGTGAGTATGCCTGAATATGACATTCTCTTGGGGCAATTCAGGGCATGAGGATCACTGGAGTAATCTTCTCAATTACGTGGAATAATTGAGGAAGAATCTGGAGGGCCAGAAAGGCATGAACCTATAGGCACAAGTTGATAATTTTCAGATCCAGAATAAGCCAAACTCCCCCATTCAGTTTTGGAACCATAAAGAGGTTGAGTAGAAAGGTTGACAGTGTTCTCCTGTTGGTACCGGGCTAATGATCCTTTGATCTAAGAGCTGTTGGACAGCAAGAAGATCCACCTGGTATTCCGGAAGTTGGAAAGCATGAAGTGGGGAGGAATGCAAAACTCTAGTTTGTAGCCCCCTGGAAATGAAATTCTAGATCAATGTGTCTGAGATTTTTTTGGAACCACAAGGCCAACAGATATCCTCCACTTTGGGAAGTTGGGCACCCCATCACTGCGAGGAAGCCTTGGAGCTAGCCATCAATGGTTTGAAAGTCCTGTTATAAAAGTATGCTACTGTCTAAAACTTAACATGGAAGGACTAAAAAAGAATGAAAGGAACCGCTCCTAACCTTAGGTGTAGTAGACCTACTGGTAGAGGTGTGAGCCTTTTTGTCTGGGGGAAAGTACGCTTAACTCTTGTGCTCAAGGTGTTTCCTAAGAGGGAGTTCTGCTGATCAGCATTTAAACCAGAAAATCATGTACATATGTACATAGAGAGGGCTCATCCTGGAAATGTGTATCCACCAAGCAATTCATGTAGTAGCATAAGGTTGAAGGCAAAAGGTCCAGCAAACCATGGACAGAGGTATCTGTAAGGATGGTGCTAAGATTTCAAGCCATATGCTTAGTCCAGTCAGCAAAGGGCTGACATACTGCCATAGACACAACCATTACATGGCAGGGCACACCTGCGCAAAGATAATCTTAATGAGAGCCTCTAACCCTTTATCTAATGGGCCTTTGCACATAGGATTATCCTCCACAGGGTCTGTGAGGGTCTTGTTAAGGTATGTAGTGGGCAGATCCACAAAAAAATTCACATTTTTCTCAATAGGGTATTCTTGGGCAAAACAATTGGGGGAGGGGGTATTTTCCAGGTAAGTCCAGAAGACTCGACTAGCATGTGGACCAGGAAAGTTTTAGCTGTTATAGGGAATTTTAGGGACCCCATATTCTATCATTTTGGGCAAGCATAGTTAGGCTGCTCCATCACTAAACAAGAGTGTACAGCTTCTATAATAATAACAATAGTCTCCTTTAATTTTGGAGAAATGTCTACACAGGCATATCCTCCTGACCTAATGCCTCAGAAAGCAAGAGGTCTTTTTCAGCTGACACATTCACTTCTTGCACTGTGTGTGACTCAAAGGCAAAGTATAAGACTGATTCAGGAGGTCTTTACTGGCCCTGCTATCTAGGGCTTCTACAAGGCCAAAAGTTCTGCTGACAATGCGGCAGAAAATTCCTTTGTAGGGAGAAAGGATGAGGCTGGCATGGCCGATGGGCCAGCTGAATGGTCATAAGAAGGCAGGGAGTTAGAATGAGACAATCCATCATAGGAGTGGATACTATGTTCCTGAACAGATATACTACAACCCCTAAGGGAGCTAAAGGCAAAGTCTGAGCTTGTGAGCCCACCTAAACCCCTCATCTCTGTGCACATGATCTGCCATGCTCATGAAAAAAAAGTTACTTATGGGGGACTCCTTGCCCACTGGCTGAACAAATTGCTGCTTTATCCTGTGCTGCTTGTATATGATACAAACTAGTGGAAGAATCTTTCTCAGCATGGCTACTATTCTCCATGAGCCAACTTGAAGCAGCCCGCTCTCTAGTGTGTCTGGTACTACAGTTACAGTTAAAATATTTCCTTTTATTTACCAAGAATCACTTTTATAACTTTAATTTTAAAAGCTAGTCATTACTATTTTTGCACAGCAGAAAACTAAAATCTTATTCACAAAAGTAATATAAATAGTTGATCATGTTTATTGTTTAGGATCTGGTTTATAGTGATCTTAAATAATGGTGTGTCTTTATACACAGTAAGGAACCTGACCTCCTTTAATATATTGTGAATGTACAGTACATCTTGTCCATGCCACATTCAGATTATCTTCACCAAACTACCAAATGCTGCTACATCTATCTACAAAATAGAACAATAAACAGATCTGCTGTTACTGATAGCTCCCAAGCTGCCTATTACTTGTTTCGGTTGGATGACTATGAATCATGCAGTTCAAAGTCTATCTGAAAATAATCCAAAAGGGATCAGTGTTTGTGAGGAACTAAGTGACTTAGTGTGGATTAATAGCACTGGCTGGTGCTGGGGGATGAACCACATCTCTAACTTAGTGCTGATCCTTGCAGGGTACTAACCTCTAAATAATGCAGACGTCTTCAATTAAGGCTCCAAAATTTGTGGTTATAGCATCAGTGACATCTATGAAAGTCAGTGACTTTCTCTAACTTTCAGAAATCATTGCATTTAATAACAAGAAGGAAAATATGAATACCCAGCCTCTAGTGGGAGTTTAGAAAGAATTATGCTGTGCTGGGCTGTGCCGTGCCATCGAAAACATACTGAATGAGACATCATGAAATTGTCATAAGCATAACCAAACAAAGCCTGTTCTGCATTGTGAAATGTAGCTGCAGAGCGTGCATTCTCAGCAGATAAATACATCTGACTTATCCACCAGGGTGACATATTTACAGGTTTGATAAGTGTAGGGAAAAATGTATAACTGCTTGGAAACCCCCAGAAGCATTTTGAAGGAGAATTATTGTTGTGAAAGTGTTTGCTACGATTTAAATAGGATCACATAAGGCAGATTTTCCAAACAGTATACTTTTGCAAATCTACAACTGATGACACCGCAAAAATGTTTTGCTTTGAACAGCAACATTTATTAAATTATATTTTATTCCAAATGTTACAAGTAGCACTTAGATGTAGTTTACACTAATCAGGACAAGAAGGATATTCTGGAGAAATAAGTTATAGATAAATACGGTAAACGTTTAAAGTGAACTAGTCACAAAATCATGCAAGTCAAATAGTAATATACCAGTAAACACGCAAAGGGGTTGATTTACGAAAAGCAAATAGACTATGCAGTTTGCAAGTGCAGTTGCACTTTGCAAGGGAATTTGCTCCCAAGTAAATGAGGTAAAGCTTCACTTTGCAAAGAATACCAAATCACATGCAATGAAAAAAAAAAATACAGCATTTTCCTTGCACATGATTGAATGATGGAAGTCCGCAGAGCTTCTCCTCATTTACCGTACTAAGTTCTAGAGCAAATTCCCTTGCAGAGTGCAACCGCACTTGCAAAGTGCACAGTCTATTTGTCTTTAGTAAATCAGCCCCATGACTCCTATTCCTATCTTGGCAGCGATCTTCAACAGATAGCCAGATGCTGACTTTGTTTTATTATAATCAAATTTAGAACAGGTTTGCATTCAGGCAATTTTAAAATTGCCTTTAAAAGTACAACTATGAAATCAGAAATGCATCAAAACAAGTCTTCATTTCACCCAAACCAGACCGCATGACAGCACGTACTGTTTAAGGAGCAGCAGACAAGAGATATAGGTGAACACCTGGAGCTCACATGAAAATAAATGTGAGATTGGTTGATTAATAGGAACATGAGGTGCAACATTAAATCTGCTAGATATTGTAGAACACATTATTTTCGAAGCAGCAGAAAGAATAGCAAACATTTGCTCTGTTCCTGTATGTAATTAACAAAGTAGACAACATGTACACTGAACAGAATGAAGTAGACCATATTGGAAACATCCTCCAAACATTTCCTTCAGGCAGTAACATGCACAAGTTCGAAATATTGCTTCACTGAAGCATTAAAATGACTCTACATGTATGACAGGAGGTTTGAGTAACCGCTGAAGCACGAAACGCATCACATTTTAATGTACCTGTCATACCTGTGATGTAATTTTAATTCTGCAATAAAGATACCAAGCAGTGAAGCAACATTCCGGATTTGTGCATGTTACTGATTCTCAGAGACAACCTGTGCAGCACAATGGGTTCCAGTCAGTGGCGGCCCATCCATTAGGGGTGCCGCCCCCCTAATCAATGTGCCTGGCCCCTAATCTACATGCAGGGTGCTGGATGCATGGATTCCAATGTTTTCTTTTTCTTTTTGAAGCACATGACTAGAGCCTGAGGCTCTAATTGCCTTCAAAAAAGGGTGGGCTTGGGGCACAGAACACTGCACCCTGAGCCCACCTAGGTGTGTGACAATAGCAAATTAATATTTGCTATTGTCTTCCTGGCTCTCCCCCTGACCAATCAGGAAGCGAGTCCTGAGACCCGATTTGCTTAGAGGAGAAGCAACCGTATTGGCCAGTATTGGGGAGGATGTACGGGGAGATCCGGGAGATGGCCGTCCTCATCAGAGTAATCTCTCTGCATTGCTACTAACACACACAAGCCAGAGAGGATGTATGGGGAGATCAGGGAGATGGCCGCCCTCATCGGAGTGATCTCTCTGCATCGCCGCCAACACACACAAGCCAGAGAGGATGTATGGGGAGATCCAGGAGATGGCCGCCCTCATCTGAGTGATCTCTCTGCATCGCCACCAACACACACAAGCCAGAGAGGATGTATGGGGAGATCCAGGAGAGTGCCATCCTTGTGAGCCCAATCACGTGAGTACCTACGAGGGGGAGGGTGGTTTGTTTGCCGCCCCCCCTCCTCCTCCCCCGGCTGAAGCACCAGCCGCCACTGTTTCCAGTTCACAACATGTGAGAGTCAGTCACTCAACTAGAGTGGCATCACTTTGGCTCTACATTTCCTTTAGGCCTTTATGTGTATTGGGCCAAAGCATTTAACCTTTGATAGACCTACTGTAATGATGCAGCTCATCTATGTTCCTATCTTATACTCTTTCCTATCTTATTCTCTTATTGCTGTTGCTACCAGTTAGATTTGTGTGTCTGCTCTGCTGAATTCAGTGAGGAGTCCACCAACACCCATACAGGCAGCTGCAGTACTTAAAGTGAGCATAATGACTTACTGCAAGAACTGCACAGCACATCTAAACTCCGGGAAAAAGATATTACATATTTGAAATACTTGTATGTATCTCAATTGTTTAATCTTACCAACAAATTGTAATTATGTTCAGCTGGTCTTGTAATCCAAATTTTTATTTCAGACAATAAAGCCAGGTGATGCACTGTCTGAGACCTACCTGTAGACTACATTGCTGCTGAAAAATATAGCCTGATCTCCTGACCTGAGTACTAGCTTGTGATTGGACAGTAAAGAAGTGGGGTGGACAAACAAAATCATCACTTTGCTCTTTCCTCATCTCAGGAAGAGATTCTGTGAAGCAGACGGCACTGTTCAATGCAGTCAATTCATACTGAGTGTCAGTGTTATTCTTTTCTCTTCCATTCTAAATGCTTTATGGCAGATTACACTATACTATCATCATTATTTTAAAACAAATGTAATTATTGTTAATGAATCTATAACTAGAATAATTGGTGACTTTTTAATTACTTTCCTGTGGTTCAGCTTTAACATTTTACAAATAAAAATTAAAAAAAAATGAAATAAGCCTCTTAATTATTATTTTATATATTCAAAGAGCTTAATAATTTTCAGTGAAATCTTCACAGAAATATTTATCAAATAACAGAGGACTAAATTTCCAGCCATCCCTTTTTGGCTTCCAGGTAATTAGCCATGCATATGGATTTCCCAGTGGTCTTTTTGGCAATTGCAGCTAAATAGAAGTTGGTAATGAATGTTGCTTCAAGGGATTTCTTGGTGGATTATATGGCTGACAATCCAATTTGTGCTGCCAAGTAAGCCTGGCATTTTTGTGCATATGTAATAGTGCTTACACACAATTCCTGCTGGCATGAAATTATCATAGCTAATTTACTGAAATAATAGAGGGGGTTAAAGGAACAAGGGCAGAAAATCTTTGGGTTGACACATATGAAAGCTAGAAAAATGCACACATTCCTAAATAAATGTAAAAAAGCTGCATCTTCTGCCGTACTTTTTATGAGTTACTGTCTTTAGGGATAGCAGATTTGCTTCATTAGTCCTATTCCTGGCTCATTTGGTTTGGGTAAAAATACTTCATTATCCTTAATATTTCTTTTTTTTTTTTTGTTATTTATTGCTTAGCCAGATTGCAGCTTTTTTCACTTTTGTCAAAACAAAGTTAATTTGCCAGCAGCGATGCACATGTTTATTCCTTTTCTTTTACCTTTGAGATTAACTGGGTCAGGTATAACAAATGTTCTTAACCCACTTTAGTCAGCAGACAGAGACGCTGAAGTAGGCAGAAAAAAATGAAAAAGAACATAACAAATAACTGATATCTAAGAGTCTTCTGAAAAATATAGATAAATGTTTGCCATTTGCAGAAAAGCAATGTTTAACCACCAGATTCATCACAATAATGAAGAACTAAATAGAAGTGACTGTTAATCCAAAGTCCCCCATCACTAGAGACAACAAAGTTTGCGTAAAGTGTTTTCATTGTATTACTGAAGCAAGTAAAAAGCAAAATCCCAACATGGAGGCTCTAGCTGTGATAGACAATTAAATGCTTGTAGTTTACTGAAGAGCTAGAGTGAGCTATACATAGAGCACGTTTTATTAAAACCAATCCAGCAGCACTGTGCTGCGAAGACAGTCATTTTTTCTGTTCACTAAAGGAACGCTGCTGTCAAAACTGAAAAACTAAGCCTTGAAATACATATAGGGAACAGAGCCTAACTGCTCATCTCTCCACTACCTTCTATCAGTAATTGGGTGAGAACCTCTGCTTTTATGTAAGAGAGCTATTCCCAAACACACACCCCTGCAGACTCCTTGCTGTCTATCCCATAGCGAAAACCTGATGTACAAAATACATCCATTTTGACAGTCTTTGACCAAATTGAAACCTGCTGTAGAAGTTTTATTTTGCTTAGTGAGGGGAAATTGCACAACATATGCTTCAGGAAGTAAGCTTACCTTGTGAGATGTTTTCAAGATTCTTGCTGCAGTAGATTGTACAGAAGTCACTAAACCCACATCATAAAACTTTCAATAAGTGCTGTATTACATGCTGTTTATACTCACACAGTCACTATGAGATTAATTTTCTGTATTCTGCAAAAAAAAATCTGTTTGATCTTTCTGCTCTCTATCCCCACCTTCTGTTCATGTCCCCTATTCATCTAGGGATTTTGCAGCTGTGGTGGCAACTCTTCTGCACATGCTCAGACCTATGTGAGTTTCTATGCTGAGCATTTCCTCCCTATCACATATGAGCAGTCCATGTGACTATAAAGTCACACATGTGGGCATATACACAATGGTAAATGACAGCCCACTCCCTCCCTCCATCTCCATTCCCACTAACCAGCTAAACACAATGGGGGCAGGATATTACATGTAGATTGATGAAGGCTTTACCTCCCTGTTATTCTAAGACACAGGCTGGAGGGGTGTGACACAGCCTGTGACTGGGAGAAATCTGCCAGCACCATGTTATTTCCACAAAATAATAAAGATTTTATTTCAAATATATATATATTTGTATAACAATTTAAAACAGTCTTTTGATATTAATTATTTATTTTTACTCTGTATTCCACAGTGGTAAATGACAGCCCACTCCCTCTCTCCTTATCCATGCCCACTAACCAGCTAAACACAATGGGGATGGGATATTACATGTAGATTAATGAATGCGTTACCTCCCTGTTATTCTAAGACACAGGCTGGAGGGGCACGACACAACCTGTGACTGGCAGAAATCTGCCAGCACCATGTTATTTCCACAAAATAATAAAGATTTGATTTCTAATATATATTTGTGTGACAATTTAAAACCCTTTATTGATATTAATTTTTTATTTTTACTCTGTATTCCAAAGGATGTTTTTTTTTTAACATGTGGCCAGCAGTGGAGAACTAGAAGCTCCTACTGCTTATATTTCCCAGCAGACAGGCTGGAAGAGATCTGGGTCATGTGACAGCTGTTTATTGATTTGGAAAAGGGTATTTAAATAGTTTTTTTTTATTAAAATAATGACAGTGCCATCATCCACATACAGAAATAGAAGGCACAATGCAAATTAAACAGTGTGTGTTTAGTATCACTTTAAGTAAATTGGGAGAACTTTCTAACTTTAGCACACATTTGATGCTTGCTGGTTTGAGTTAGCTCACTGGTTACTTTTGCAACAAGAGGTGGCAACTGCAACAAGCCCAAGTTGGCAACTTGTATTATAGGTTGTTTGTCTTCTTTACTTGGACCGTTTGGAAGACATGGATATGCTATTGTGATATATTTATTAGCATGATTTAGTGTCTGCTTTGATTCCATGCATATATGTTGGTTTTGAAAGACTCTAATCCTCCCTCTGTCTACTAAATGCATACTTGTATTAGTAATTTGTGTTATGATCCTAATATGGATCTGTTACCATATGCTTAACTGACCCAAACTATAGCAGCTGCTACAAGGTACCAAATTTGACATATTATTTGCATAGAATAAGCAGTGTGAAGCGCCACTACTTTAGCCCTGGTGATCTTTAGTCACTAATCGTATTGCTTTTTCTATTAAAACAACAAGCTACCCCCTCATCTTAAAGGGTGAGAGAATAATTCAAAAAAGATGGTTAGTAGTTTAGAGGTTCAAAATTGTGGCAAACTGACTTCAGGATTTAGTACAATTTTACACTCAAGGTACTCAATTTAAAGATAATATTTTAGGTGGATCTGAGTGATATCTTATGGTATTAGGAAATGGTGCTCCTGGACTCCTTGATTTTACCAGGACCTACAGACTTTAATGTTGGTACCCATGAATATTAGTTCAGACCATGAATTGACTGCATTAATATAGGAGCTGTGTTAATTGGACAACGGAGGCCTGAACTCATGTTCAGAATTATATTATCTCTCATTATATAATTTCCTGTCTCAATGAATTTTGGCACATAATCTCTACAGCTAATATTTCCTTTCCTTTGTGTCCACAGCAGTGCCATGTATATTTAGTGCTCAGTTTCATATTAACACTTGTTTCATGAGACAGAAGAGAATATAGTTCAATATGCAGATTATATATTTGCAACTGTAATTGTGCCAAGAGAACAGCATGGTAATTACTGAGGCTTTCATTCCTTTTGGGGGCTGGAGGAAAGCTTTGATGACCAGATGGTGCCATGACACCAGGAGAAGGATATTTTTAGAAGGCAATATTCAGATAGTACATGAGACTGTGCCCCCATACCTGTGTGTCCTAAATAAGTGCAAAGGACTTTGGTCTCTCACAGTTACCTTTCAGTATTTGTTATGAAAATAGATTTGGGCAGCTATGATAGCATCCAATTTTAGTTAATTTATGTATAAGATATGCTGTTAGTAATTTTGAATTGTATCCATTTGATTAGTCAGCCAATAAAGGTGGAGAAGTGTTGGACTAAAGCTGTCCTGTTTTGCTTCAAATTTGCTTAATTGCTTTAAATGTTCTACATTGTATTGTGTTGGATTAGAAACTATACGTTTTTACAAAAGTAAAGTACAAATATGCCTAGCCATTAAGGTGCAGTTTGTCTCTTAGTGAGCTCAGCCTATAGGGTTCTGTCTAGACAAACCAACAAACCAGAAGTGCTTACAAACAAAATATATTTAATAATTAATAACAAGATAAGTTACAAATCAGGCTCTTTCATAATAAAAATGAAGTACAGTATGTCATTCAAACACATACTGAGTTTAGTCTACCAGATACCTATTGTAGGTTCAGAGACAGGAGCCAAATAATGATCTGCAAATATAAAATATCATGCTACAATTTCAACTTTATCATTTAGGTGGATCATTAGAAAAAGAGCTGCTCTGCATGGTTTATGTGAGGTTTAGTTCACACCAGGATAATGATCTTTCTCAAATAAAGATATTTTCAGCCAAATGAAATGTAAAAATTACCGTCATATGGCTTAAATAAAGATTTTTATGCTTGCGGTGAAGATTTTTAAATTGAACATGCAGTCTCCTTATTTAACCAGCATGTGCACGCCTTTAATTGAGCAGTTGAAGGACGTTTGGTGGTAGGCTAATGGGAAGAAAAAGGAACCTAGCAAAATGCATCAGAAGGTGTGTGACTTGTTAGGTGCTCCCTTATTTTCCCTTGAATGACCTGCAAACCTCTGGACTAACAGGTTCACTTGGACCTACATAAGTGTGCTCAGTAGATAACAGACCTCTAGATATAAATATCCACTTGGCGACCACATAACGCCATTATACGGTGGCAAAATGGTAGTCCTGTGAAGGATCACGTGCCTAGTACGAGATCTCACACTCCCGGGTTGGGGCCATGTGCTGATTAGTCACAGCAGATGTCGTTCAGTGGGTCCCAGCCAATGGCTGTCCGCCGGCACCCGTTGATTGGCAAGGAGAATGACAGAGCAGAGCTCTACCTATATAAACAGGGCAGTCCTGTCCTGCCAGCGGGGATGTGTTGGATTTTGTGAATAAAATGCTGCACATCCCTTAGTGAAACACCACATAGTAAACACAAAAATACTGGTTAAGCACTGATTTAACCCTTTGATTACCCTAGATGTTTAATCCCTTCCCAGCCAGTGTCATTAATACAGTGACAGTCTATATTTTTAGCACTGATCACTGCATTAGTGTCACTGGTTCCCACAAAGTGTCAGGTTGTCTGCCGTAGTATTGCAGTCCCGCTATAGTATAAAATAAATAAATAAATAAAAATTCCATTATATATATATATATATATATATGTATATATCATAGTTTGTAGACTCTATAACTTTTGTGCAAACCAATCAATATATGCTTATTGGGATTTTTTCTAACAAAAACATGTAGCAGAATACCTATTAGCCTGAATTTATGAAGCAATTTGTTTTTTTAATAATACTATAATAATAATAACATAAAGTAGCAGAAGGTAAAAAATATTGTTTCTTTTCAAAATTGTTGGACTTTTTTTGTTTATGGCACAAAAATAAAAACCCAGTGGTGATCAAATACCACCAAAAGAAAGCATTATTTATGGGGGGAAAATTACATAATAGGTAAGGGTCTTGGCAATGAAGTCAATCCATAGGGCAGAAATAACAGGCACAGTATGGAATTGGTAGCAAGGTCACAAGAAATAATATTGGACAACAACATACTGGTTGATAATGGTGTATGGTACAGTGAATCGGGAGTTCAGGGACACAAAGCAACCCTATGGAATGGCAGGATAAGTCCAGAGTCACTGCAAGAGCAGTTTGGGATTTAAGTAGAGTTACCCCAGAGGGATCACATGCAAGCAGATGCAAAATGCAAGCAGATAAGCCCAGATAGAAATGGGGCAGAGAGGCAGGTACAGCAAGGGGCAAAAAGCAACAGGATATAGAAAGGATTGAGTCCAGGGTCACAGGGCAAAGATTCTGGCACAACAAGGGCAAACAGCAACAGTATATAGCAAGGGTTGAGTCCTGGGTCACAAGGAAAAGATCTGGACACAACAATGGCAAATAGCAACCGGATACAGCAAGGATGCTACCAGTGGCTTCTAGGTCTGATGAGGCAAGCAACAGGTCCTGGGCATCAGGACAAAACTTGTAGTGCACCCAGGCAGCAAATGACAGGAGGAGGGGAAGCATAATGGGGAACCTCCTCACGGGGTCCTGCGGAAGCTATAGTTCTTGTGGGGCCTGGCCCCAAATCAGGACTATGCAGGTAGCACAGCAGAGCAAGAGAAGTACACAGGGCAGTACTTACAAGACAGCAGATAAAAAGACAGCAGGGTCACAGGGGTACAGGTTCTCTTGGACATAGCTCAGGGTGCACACAGGCAGCAGATTCACAGAACAACAGGGTTAGATGGAGTATAGGAGGCTTCTAGGTCCAGGGAGCCAGAGAGGTCATCTAGTGTACCTAGTCACAGCTTACAAGCATGCAGCATCACAGGAGAGAAAGGACATGAGGGAGCCTGGGCAACAAATCACAGGATCCTTGGTGTGATTGAGTACCTCTGTGAGGATACCACAGAGGCAGTTTCAGTATGAGGAGGAGAAGCTAGGAGCATTTAATGGGAGGTCACAGTGTCCTGTTCAGACACAGTGCAGGTCCACACATATAGCCCTGCTCAGATTTTAAATGCTGAACTGGAGCACAAACCTGCAGTCAGACAACCCAATGTATGCTGAAACAACTATATTATTATTATTGAGTCCTTAAGCATGAAGCCTATAAAAGTCACCTCTGGCCAGAATACTGTTTAATGAGTGGTTTGTGATACCTAACAACTGCCATAGGTCTCCCATCTCTAGTACTGTCAGTGGCAGCTGGGTAGTCCAGAGAATTCAGGTGCAGATACTACTATCCCTAGGTGATATTAGGCATTAGTGGGTGTCTGAATCTAATGGCATCTGAAATAATCAATTGTGGCGTGGCTAGATATTTTAACAATAGAAAACCATGCTAACTGATATAAATGCAGCCTCTATAGCACTGGTTTAGCATGATTCATTTAGGTTTGTGAAACAATTTTACTAATGCATGCATATAATGCTTATCATTGAACGTAAGAAAGTAATACACTTGCCTAATGGATGCACAGACCAGGTTGGGATACAAATATGTCTACAGTAATTCTAAGTTATTGGTAATCTGGATTTGCCATCTATGGGACAAAGCACTTCATTAGGGTCCTGCTTTAAACGCCTTGGTATAACCTTACTGCTGTGTTGTCTAGTTTAATAAACCTTTTGATAAATCACAGGATTTCTCTCTACATTGACTGTCCACTCTGTTTATTCACGTTCCAGACAAACAGTCAATCACTTTCTTTGGATAGAAACAAGTGAAGTTTATTATCACATCTTCAGGACAGTGACAGTCCAACAGATGACAAATTTCTCTTTCATCCATAATATAGGCCATCTCTGGGGTGGAAGCAATAAATCAATGTCTCCATTAAATTCAAACGACATTGTTGGCATACCTGATTTCACCCTTGTGCAGTCCCCGTAGATTCACTCGGTGTTCTTTATAAGTGTTCCAGACAGTGTCAACCAAATTTTATAAAAATCAGGACATTTCTGGAATTAAAATAGAAAATACTTTGTAACATGTTCTTTTCACCAAATCAAACTGTCTTAAGTCTGCAGGTATGGGAGAAACAACATTTTAAAAATGCTCCTGAACTGTCGAGATAGAAGTGTGTGAAGGTCATTTTTTTTGCACAGGAAACAAAACTTTTATAGACCACCAAACCACTTGGATTATCTTGGTTATTATATTATGTATATCTTTCTGCCCAGTTAATGCATACACTTTTATATTTAATGTGTTTATTATTTAGAAAATATTTCCATGTAGACTTTGCAATTTACTCATCCCTATCACATTTCAATAAAGTCCATTGCACAAGGGTAAACCAAATCATTTTATTAGCAGAATGTTAAAGTCCCATTCCAACCAAAATCTTCTATTTTTGAAGTTCTAGTTTTGATTTGTACGGAGTGTCAAACGATTAAACTTTTGTCAGGTTTCAATAGCTGTGTGTCCTGTGAGAGAGACTTCCCCTTTGTTTTGGTTCCAAAGATGCTATCAAAATAAAATAAATTGAGGAAATCCAGGGGAAAGATGCAGCAACAAAAACTTTAGTATATTTTGATATAGTAAATATCTCCACCCTGTATCCATTCATCATTGTTTTCTTCTTTCTTGCTTATCTCTCTTTTTTTCTGTTTCTTTACCATTTGCATGCCAAATTTGGCTTACCTCCCATTTCATATATGATTTGTTCTACTTAATTCTCAGTTCTTTCTGTTCTGACTCCTTAATGCTGATTTCCAGGAAATGCTTCCTGGTCCTCTCTCTAGAGCTTCATGCCCTTCAGATTCCCCTGCTGGTTTCAGTGACATGCACCAGAACAACTCCCATTATGCTTTTAGTCTTCCTGTCCACTTTGAGGGATGTGACATACATGGGCACTTCTGCTTGATCAAACTACCTTTTTAAGGGTCAAATTGCCCATGTTAACCAGGGACCTTTATTGTGGGTGGACATCATATGGATGGTTTCCTTTCATGCCATTCCCTGTGTACAATTGTGTTGCTAGCTGTGATTGGTCAAAGTGATCACATGGTACAGACAGGGCCAATCACAGCCCATCTGTACCATGTGATTAGCTGTGGCTAATCACAACAATACACACTAAATTAATCAATTACATTCAGTAAAAATGGTTGCTAACAGTGAAGTTCACTGGTATAAGCAATCATAATGTTAAAAAAAAAAATCCTGATCACTTCCCCAGAGTTACTATAGTAACACTATACTGCACTGGTGACAGTATGTAAAAAAATGTGAAAAGAACAATTATTTTAAATTTCTTCATTTTCCTAATTGTGACAAAATATTACAACTTAAAAAACTGGCCAAATACCTTGTACTGTCTGCTTCCCAAAAAGGGGGCAGTTGAGGGATATGTGTACTGTCTTGGCATTTTCAGGCCTCAAGATTTTTTTTTCTTTTTTTTTGCTTAAATGTATCAAAAAAGAATATTTATTTGCAACATTTTTAACCGAAACAAAGAAAAAACATTTTTTATCTGTCTTTTTTCATTAGCCTCCTCAGCGGTTATCCTGAGTGTGGCTCGGGGTTAATTTTCATTACCAAAAGCTGTAACCCCAAGCCACACTCTGGATCGCATCGCAGGATCCAGGCAAAATGACTTACCTTGTCCCCTAGATTCTGCGATGTCCCCCGCTGTGTCTTCCAGCGGAATCTTCGCCGAATGCCTCTGGGTTCTGGACTCCGTTCCCTGCGAGCATTGCGACGCTTGGGAGCAGAGCCCGGCGGCAAATTCAAAAAGTGAAATCTGTAAGATTACATTACTGTATCAAATCATTTAACATCCCTTTTGTCCCTAGGGTTTTGTCCAGTGCCCTTCGTGCACTTTTATATTATATATGCCATTCTTTCTGCCTGGAAACTTGAGAATATCCATGGCATCCAAAAAGTGTCCCTTTATGTCGAAAGCTGTTTTGGACCAGTTGGGAAAACAGTGATAGTAAATAAGATCATTTGCAGAATTGAGTGATGCTGATTCGTGGGGAAATTCGTCATCAGATGCTGAAAGTGATGACAGTGACATTTCTGCAAATGAGCAAATTTTACATTATTGAATACATGTTATTATTATTATATTATTTTTATATTAATATTTTTGATAATTATTTATAGTTATTTATTATATTATAATTTCGTTGTTTGAAATTTTATCATACCTGGGATGTCTACAAGACTCTTGTTTGGACAGATTTAAGTGAGTTATTCCTAAGAATTGCAGGCCTACAATATAAAATGCCAAATTTCTATGTGAAAAAAATGTACCGCTTTGAGAAGCAAAAATCTGACATAATCATACTGCCAGGGAGGTAAATTTAGCAAAAAATTAAAAACCCAGTGCTGATTAAATACTACTAAAAGAAAGCTCTATTTGTGTAAGAAAAAAATATATATCATTTTCATATGGATACAGTGTTGCATGACCACGCAATTGTCATTCGAAGTGCAACAGTGCTGAAAGGTGAAAACTAGCCTGGGCAGGAAGAGGGTGAAAGTGCCCAGTATTGAAGTGGTTAAAGTTTGTTAGCTCATTGATGCAACCTGTATGGACATTTTGTTTGCTTTCCAAACGACCAAACAATCAACTCGAATTTACATTTGTAAACACCTCCTACTAAACTTCCAACTACAGTTCTGTTTCATTGTTTGAAACTCTCCACACCAAGCTAAATTTGAAGGCTGATAGTTTACTGACTATTCTGAAAACTCTCTGGTTTTCTTTTTCTTTCAATGTCTCATACAGTCCTTGAATTGTTAGCCATAACCCACCTCTGTATGGCCCATTTTCTAAAATCCACTAGATACATTAAGGGGAGTACCTTAGTAGCAGTGCTTACATAAAGGGGTTTATTTAACAAAGTCATATAGTCTTATCATATTGCAAAGGAAGTTTCACTTTGCAAGGAAGTTTTCCTCAGAGCTTAGTAAATGTGGAGAAATTTCACTCTGCAAAACTTACATTTTTGCTGGCAAATGATTTGATAATATAATACAGCAGAGGTTCACCACATTCAATGGGCTCTTGTAAAGTGTAACTTCCCTTGCAAAGTGAACATTTTTTTTGCCTTTAGTAAATCTATCCAAAAGTGTCCAAAAAGGAGGCTTTCAAAGATAAAGAGCCTACACTAGTGCCTGTATTTTGAAAACATGAAGTCCCTTAGAAAAGGGTTGATGCTTGAATCCAAGAAATGTAATCACTTGCCAAATTCTTTACAAATAAGGCCTTTGGATCATATTAGAAAATGCATTTAGGAGTTGTTAATTTGAACAATAACCAGAAAATTTAGGCTGGGTTCACACTATTGTGAATTGGATGCGGGTTTCAATACAATATTCCCAATGCACACATTCCTGTAGAAATGGCTGTATTTAAGTGGGTGCTGAAGTGACCACCGGCTGGAACCGTGTGCAGTCAGAGAAAGTAATGTTACCAGCACACTAGGATCTCCAAAAATGGGTCCAAACTTTTAATCAGCGATCACATCATTACAGCAGAAAGCAATGTTTCGGAGCCACGCAGGACCCCTTCTTCAGGCATGTGACTTCCTTCATTATCACATGCCTGATGAAGGGGTCCTGCGTGGCTGTGAAACATTGCTTTCTGCTGTAACAATGTGATCACTGATTAAAGCTTTGGACCCATTTTTGGAGATCCTGGTGTGCTGGTGACATTACTTTCTTTGGATGAGGATTTCCCCACATCCAATTTGCATGTCAGGAGATTGTGACTGGCTCTCTATGGAGACGGTTCACACATCTATGGAGCAGCTCTAGTGTGAATTGCACAGGAATCCTGTGTGTATTCCGGTCTGTTTCAGGTCCAAATTCAGTTAAAATTTTGGACTGAATTCGGACCTGAAATTGTGAAAAGGGATGCACCTGACCCCTGCTGTGAGTCGCTCCGTGCTGCAGTGTGAACCCAGCCCTTACCTTAAAAAATCTGAAGCTGTGTACAGAAGCTTTTCAGCATTTACAATGTCCTTACAACAGTTAAAAGCAACTAAATGGTGGACTGTGGAAAAACAGAAGCCTGACATGCTCCTAAGCTGTCTGTGTCTAACATTAACATCTATACCTTTTCCCATTCTCTTTGTCCAACCAAGATTTATTTTAGCATTCATTACATTTTCCACCCCCTCACCCTTCAGTGCAGTATACAGGAAGCACAGTATATCATGTGAGCAAACTTTATAGAACAAAAAAATGGTATTTATATTTTTTTATGTGAACCGAACACTTTTGCTACCAATATAAGATTTGCTTATAATAAACGAGAACTTGCCAAAATAGAGTAAATGACACTTTAAGCATATTTGTGAACTGCTATGTTGTTAAATATAGTTGTTCTCTATGATATCCAGGTAAGCTTTCTCAGTCACTCAATGCCTGCAAAGCAGGCCAAGTTACGTTAGGAAATTGGAAGAATAAATCATGAAACAAAAACAGCAAAAAAAACAAGGGAGAGTTGCTGCACAAGATATAGTTCTATTCAAGACTTTTATCTCCCAGTTAACTCTAGTAGTGAGGGTGAGGTATGTGTTTAATCACTGTACTTGACTAAATTTATCTTCACTCAGATTACAGTGGATATTTCACCACTGTAGGTTAATCTTTCGTACCTTCAAAGACTTTCGGTTAAATAGACTCATATGAGTCTGGTCAAGTGTACGGCTGCAATTGCAAGGATGAATTATGTCTCCACGTTTTGCTTGCAACATAACCTGAAATGTATACTTTTCTCTTACAGCTTCTGTCCAGGGTCCATGGGAGAGGGCAATTTCACCAAATAAAGTGCCATACTACATAAAGTAAGTGTCATTTTCGATGTCTTGTGTGAAAATGGAGTTGACTCTGAAGAGCTGGTATTGCAATATTCTTTTTAGTTATGTTTCTAAAAGAGATTTCACAATTTTTACTTGGAATTTTATCTGACAGTGAGTATATTTATTATGCCAGATAACATATAGGGAGAATGTGGGAGCCTTGGCGGGAGCAAAATATTTGAACAGACTTTTGTGCACAGTGCAATAAGAATTAAATATAAGCATCCTGTTTCTATATTAATGGTTGGCTTATGTATCCCTCTAGCTATAGTACCTGTTCTGCAGCCTGCCCATTTGCCCCTATACATGCGTCACCCTGCACCCATGTTAGCGCATACAGGTTACATAAAACCTCATTTTAAGCACTTCTTAGTGCTTTAAACCCAAGTATACTTCCAATATTACAGTATACACTAGTATATTTTTAACCCACACAATTCACAACAGGAAAATAATTTTTATATGATTTCTATATTGTTGCAGGGCCCCCTTCCGTGATCATCTGTATGTTAGGGAATATATTTAAAATGGTTACAGGCTGATCACTTTCACATATTTATTTTACATTTTTTTAAAAAGACTATCATTTCCTTTCAAGTGCACTGAGATTTGCTTTATTATTAAAGAGATAATGCTGTGTTGTGTAATCAGTTTCCTCCTGGACATTTTTTCTTGTAGTGACGTGAATCAAAGATAAACTGTTGCTAGCATTTATTTCTTTAATACCATGTAATGACCTAGAAAGAGTCATGAAGAGCTGAAGAGCTGGAGTAAATGGCATTAGTGTAGCTTCCTAAACAGTGCTCTAAATCATGTGATGTTTGCTTGGTGACCTATCTAAAATGAGTTAGTAACCTTATTCTCCTTGGGCAGATGTATTTATTAAGCGCGGTCATCACAGTTAACGCTGCTCTGGCCTCGGAGTGCTGCTCTAAAGATTTTTTTCTAGTTTCACAAAATGATACAACCTAATTGCTGGTGCTATGCTCTAGAGGTCATGTTATTTAAAACATGATAAAACAACTTGCGCTGGCCATGAATTTCATGTCCATGCACCAATAACGATAAGGACTGTGCCATGACTCCTCAGTCATCAGTATGTTTTGTGGTATCTCTGTAAATAATGTATGTTGAAATAGCTACTCTTTAGATAGATTAAATCAGGACATTAAATGCAATAATGTGATTCATTCACTTCAGTGACCATACCAGGCCCTGTGGCATGACATGTGCAAGAGAAACTTATGGATTGCTTATTGATTTCTAATGGCATGGCAAATGTTTCTGTGTGTTTACTGTAAAAATGCTTATGGTCCATCTACAAAATAAATACATGTACTTAAAGATGTTATAAACCTCACAAAAAAACCTGCAAGACAAAGACATAATGAGCTAGTATGCATCGCATACTAGCTCATTATGAAATACTTACCTTAGATTGAAGCTGTTGCAGCGGTCCCCGCACACCGCTGTCACGGCCGACATGTTTCCCGGAGCTTCTTCTGCGTTCCTGGGCTCCGGCGATGTGATTGGCCAGAACCACGATGGTGTCTCTCCCGTTTCTTCACCGCATGGACCCTGAAGAAATGGCACCAGTGGGCCGTTTCTTCAGTGCGCATGCGCCAATGACATTGGCACGAGCGGATACAGTGAATATCTCCTAAACGGTGCAAGTTTTGGAGATATTTATGGTACCTACAGGTAATCCTTATTATAGGCTTACCTGTAGGTAAAAGTGGTGTAACAGGGTTTACAATCACTTTAAACTGTGTATTTAGCTGATTGACTTTAGTTTTGTTTATATACGAATGGATGTGCAAACTGAAACCCATGTGATAGCGCTTTAAATGTGTGTTTCTGATCTAGAAGAGTATTTTTCGAAAGTTGAATTTGTATTTTATGTAATGTGCATGTGTACTATTGCTTACAGAATTGTCTTGCGGTTAAACTTGGTAGCAAAGTGTTCAAAGTCAACGTAGTGAGTTGACTGCTCTATGCTAAACCAAATATTCAAAACTGTTTAATATTGCAAAGTAAAGAGTTTTAAATACAGTTCTGTGTTTTAAGGTCATACTATGTCAGTACCCTGAGAGCCAATAAAGGCTCAAATGACTGCTGTGATGAGCGTGGGTTACTAATTGTGCTGATTGTGTGTGCAAGGCTTTAAGTCTGGCAATTGTTGCATTAAGTAGTTGTCACTAAGAAGTTAGTTTATGGAGGCTAAAGAGTACTTAATGGTTCATTGGCTACCTAGTGTGCTATACATTTTAGTAATAAAGCTTTAAACTTTATTATTATTTTACAGTGCAAAAGTGCTCCCTACCTATTTGGCTATTGTAGCTTAAAGTAGATATAAACCTAGTCACTATACTCTTTAACAGGTTATGCAATTTCAAAAGTCATTTTCAATCTTTTTTAAATCTACAGCTTTCATTTAAAGAATGCCTGGTAATCCTACTGTGAAGGTCAATGTTCAGATATTTCCTATTACAAGGTGACAATACATTACACTGTCTCCCAGTTGTGCTCCTGTGTTGCCACCCTGTCAAATGCACTTCCGGGAGAGATTATCAGCAGCTGTGCCAACACTCATTGTGCAGGAAAGTTCTGCTGTTGTCACCATCATGAAACCTACCCTGAGAAATGCTATTTATCTGCCACTAGAGCATAGGATTACAGATGGAAAGTGTATGCAAAGAGGCTGCTGGAAATAAGCAGCACTGAGATGCAAAAGGGGATCAAATAGGGGTAAAACAGTATTTTCTAAAAGAAAAAAGATAGCATTTATAAATGTCATCCAGTTAGAATTTACATCTACTTTAAAGACTCGTTGACGCAGGTGTACTGCAATGTACACCCATATGAGGGCCATGTTTACCCACATGGGAATGCACAGGTGTTCCATGTATGCTTTTGAAGGCAGTCCCGTTCATGTCAATTGGGATGCAGCAGCTGCACAAACACAGCCATGCTTCAAATTTGACATTGGGTGTGGGTGCACAGATTGAGATGAAAGGAACTATCTGCACGGGAACACCTTTGCATCCCCATGAAGGTAAACATGGCCCTTGTATGGGCATACGCTTGTAGTACACCCATTTGAATGAGGCCTTAAAGCGGTATTAAACCCAAAGGCAAACATTAAATATATTGCAGCTTACCAATTCTTAAATGCGATGTCATAATTTAATTTCTTTTTTTAGGATTTCTTTCTGTTATTTTCACCTGGTGATCTGGCCAAGTGCTGTTTTTCAACAGAACCACTGTTCTGCAGATGGAGCAGTTAGAGGATTGAGTCAGGCCATTTAACACTGCTCAGAGTGCTTACAATGATCAGCTTTTATTCATTTTTGTAAAGCATTTATCCCAAAAGGAAAAAGCTGTTACAGTAACTGCTTAAGTGTTATCTGGAGTTTGGCTTTAATGTATTAATGTATTAAAATCTTCTAGTGCATCTAACACTCCCCCTCCCTGCCCCCCACCCCCCCAGGCTGACAATGTTGCTGTCCAAAGGTTCTCCTGTGCTACTTAATCCAAAGTGGGGGCATTCTAATACAGAAAGGGTGTTACTGGCCAGATCACCAGGTGACAACAGAGGGGGGATAAGTCTTAAAGAAGAAAAACAACACAGCCACCACATCTAATGATTGGTAAACTGCAATATATTACATTATTAGTGTTGGGTTTAATACTGTTTTAATTGGAAGTCAAGACTAAGTGTTTCCATTTGTAGCTATCTTTACTATTAAGCAATATATATTACCCTTACATTTTCACTAAGTGAACAGTATGTTTGATAAATCAGACATTATATTTCAATGCCTATTTATTGCCCAGCCAGGTAAACCTAAAATCTATATTTGGACTGTATGTAGTGGAGGCTCCACAATAAAATTATCGGGAGTGTGCACTAGATGTGGAACCATCTAATGACATTGGTGCCTCTCCACTGATCACTCCACGTGTACATTGACAGCATAATACCTCTCTGTGTAATGCAAAGTGAGTGTGTCCCAGAGCAAATCTAACTTCCTTTGGCTACATCATTGTTACCAACTGCTGCCTTTAAAACCATTCCCCTCCTAGGTTTCATCATTTGTAATAGGAAGCAGTGCCAGCAAATCATGTGACCTGATGTTAATGAATATTTTTTTAGCTCTAATAAGTAAAGATTTTAGATGCATGTACATGTACTTCAGCTTTAAACTGAACCTGTACTGACCTTGGCATTAGACCATTGGTGAAGTCAGTCTACTTAGTCTGTAACGCTGTCCTGAAACAGTCGTTGGGTATTTTTAATTGCATTTATAATATAAAAAAACTACCTTACACTATACAATTCTGAAAATGGTGTGTGTTGATGTAGCCATATAGTTATTCACTGTATTTCTCTGCAGCTAAATACTGACAGCTAACTTTAATGAGATATATTGTTAGTAATCACGAGCACCATCAGGACATCTCTGTACTAATGCCCATGAGTTACTCTCAAGTTGCCTATGTAGTTTAGCATTTAGTGAAAAGTCAGTTTTAGAAGTGTATTGCCTTGTTGATAATGTAACACATCATATAGCAAACATACAAAGTAGTCGCTTAGAAAGAGACACTTTTACAGTTAGATACACTTGCATAATCATAGCTGCTGCAGCATTAATAATGACACCAATGACATGGGCATTGGTGATAAATGTGGACAGTCTTTAGCAGCAACATAATCATTACATGGCGAGGAGTATCTGACTTTACATGCATGTGATAAAATGACCTGTTGAACACATGGGTTCAGCTAATGGTGTATTTCTTCCAGCAAAGTCAGAGATTATGACAGCAGAACACTGTATGCCTTCATTTGAATTGTTGGTTACATAACTCTATAGCCAAGTAAGATACTTGTTAATGTTTGGGACCCTTATGGAAAATTTACAACTTAGATAAATTATGTTAGAGTAAAGGAAAGAAGAAAGTCAATTAAGAATTCAATAACTGTAGTTAATGAATTCTACGTGATGAAACCCTACTGGTATCATATGTTTCTGCAGTTGTGATGCAAATCTGAGAAATTACGTTTGTCACTAGAATAAAGTACATATAACTGCTTATTAAATATCTTTTTTGCCACAGAGGAGAAATGGCTGATCCTAAGTATAGATTATCTGCAGGGAATCTTCTTGGTGGTAAGGGAGGAGAGGTTTTACATAAAACACATTGAAAACAATATCACTAGTATGTAAGCAAGGAAAACATAAAACAGACCATGCACTTAAAATGCAAGGTCTGTTTCTTAACTGGGCCCAACTCCCTCTTGCTAAAACACTGTTGAAAATTGTAAAAAAAAATGTTGGAGCTTCTGACCTATGACTGATACGTGAGATAAATTCCTTTCTCAGTGGTAGGTGTGGATTCATTATTCCTCCTCTGATACCTTGAAATGCAAGCTCTAAATATCATAATCATCCTGCTTAGTTATCTCATTATTACTCACAACCTAGACTTTCTCTTTTAGCCTGTAACTATATTATGCATCATCTACCAGATAGACAGATCCCAGCCCAGGCCTTGTTCTCCCTTTCTCTTTCTCTTTCCTATTTCCAACTTTCTTCTTTCTTCTGCTTTCTAAATCTTTCCATTTCAAGGCAACACAAAGGAGCATACTCTAACAGGATAATTCCCTGCACAGCTACCACTGTACTGTGGTTCCTTTTTTTTGACAGCCTGTAATTTCTGTTTGTCCATATTTTGGATTGTAGTTCCTCAGCTGGCTGTATATTAGTTCTGAGGTAGTGCAATCATTGTCCTTGTCCTTGGACTGTACCTTCACATTTTTTCTATTGCATTCCGCACAGATTAGTACTACTTTGTATTACTCTCTCCAAAAAAAATGTATAATATATATTCAACACTAAAATTGTAAAAAAAAAAAAAAAAATACCTGTAGGTAAAAAAAGTTAGGTAATATACTCACCTTCCCTCTGTAGCACCTAGATGAGGGTATGAGGGGATATTACCCTCCATCTAGCAAGATCTGGTAAATATAGACTAGCCTAAATCTCACTGAGAAGACCCTCCCAGCACTGCTCAAACCTTTTTTTTATTATTTAGCTAATACTCATGCCTGAGAGTCTATATTTGGTGAACGCTTATCATACATCATACATCATAGAACCTCAGTAGGTTTAGGTGGTGTGGTTATTTTTTTACTAACAGATATCAACTACTTGACCAAGTTGTGACAGGTATCCCATCACAGCAAATGAGTTGCCTCAGTGGCACTGAAACATGAATGTTCATGGTTCAGGTTGAGGTTGGAGGGAGCCCAAGATATATGCATTGGGGCCATTGCATTTTGGGGTATATTAATGGTTCAATAGGCCCTTTTGGCAGGTATCAAATTGAAAAAAAAATATTCCGGAGCATACAGATACCTTACCCTTCCTTGCTTATCACCCACTCCCTTTCCCCATTGCAATCCTACAACTGTGGTTAAATCTTAACTCACTTTAGAATTTAAGGGAAATGTGCCCCTAGCATATCTCTGTGACAAAATTATTTTGTTGTATCCAAATTCCTTTTTATACTAACTGCAATTTGCAAAGAGAAAAGAAATGCAACGTCATTTGGTGGAAGAATGAAGAAGTATGAATGGAACCAGTAATGTTTTTTCTTATTATTAATAAATATACAAGATAGCAATATAATCATATGCTTTATGATACTTATTAGCATTACACAATAACATTGAAGCATGTTAATTTTATATACTTCTATTCTATCAAATTGCCATAAAGTCTTTATTGATCCAAAATTCTGATGTTTTGCCTTATACTGGCTAACCCTCTATTAAGCTAGTAGAGTTAGTGTTGAAGCCTTTGCTCTGAGTGAAGATAATAAAGGAAGATCGCTAACTACTCCGCTCAGCAGACTTTGCCAGATTTGACTGATGAAGGTCATTTAGAACTTTGTATTTTACTGAACTCCAGCCAAAACTAAAAGAAGTGTGATATGCATACATAGCTGCTAGGTTATATCTGTTTATATGGCAGATGTGCCTATTCTATGAGCAAATTTATCTTCTAACATTTACCCTTTACATCATTTTCTGAAGCCAGAAGCCAAACAGTTTAATAAAGCTGATAGCATTTCAAAAGGTGTATTCAACTTTAATGTAATTGATGCTATTTTAACAACACAGGTACCAGTGCACTGTTGCCATTCTATATGGTTTTCCTTCAACAATTAAGTCTATTTTACCTGAAAAGAGTTGTGTAATGCTGATTCATAGACTATGTGTGGCTCTTGTTGACTTAAGTGGAATTCAATTTATATTAAGAGGCAGTATGGGAGTTGATGTGGAATCAAAAGCACTACACTCCCTTTGGATTCTTATCAAGGTATCATTAATTAAATTGTTTTGCCTTGTGTATATACACTGCTAGTAATGCCAATAGAATGTTTGAAAAGGCTGAAGAAGTACTTGACAGTTCTAAACTCTAAAGCCTTAAGTGGATAAGACTTAAAGTGTATTTCCACTTTTGCAGCCAAATTGGGATAAAACCTATGTTATATTAGTAACATGTTCTGATTCACATAGCATTAAAATGCCTGCCTTTCTTTTTACTTGCTGAAAATCCTACCTTGTTTTCCCCTTCTATGTAATGATTTGGACGGGGCTGGGGAGTTAAGCCTAGTACACACCACTATTCTTTTTTTTTTTTGCTCAACCCAGCGGGTTGAACAGAAAAAAAGCAGACAGCTCAGGTCAGAGCCGCTGTACAAAACCAAAGCTGGAGTCGGAGCCGCTGTACAAAACAAAAAAAAACAATATTAGTACAGCAATCTCCCCTCCTGTGCTATTGTGTTCTGACAGGGGCCCTCCCGCCAGAACACTCCGAGCACTGATCGGGAGCCAGTCGGCAGACCTTTTACAGTCATGAGCCTTCAACAGAAGCCGGCCAAATGGACCAACTGCCACACACACGGGCCGAATATCAGCCGATATTCGTCCCCTGTGTACTAGGCTTTATGTTTACTATTCTAAACCCTGGAAATACTGAGCTGTCAAATCTTCATTCATCAGTTGAAAAACAAAATGCCCACAGTGTCTGTCCTAAAAACGATTAGAGGTTTCAAGGTTTGGGTGGTGCATTGTATGTTAATGTACTTTTAACCACTTCAGCCCTTGTATGGTTTTACCCCCTTTTTGGGATACGGCACTGTGTTACTTTAACTGACAATTGCGCGGTTGTGTGACCCTGTACCCAAATAAAATTATTCTCCTTTTTTCCCACAAATAGTGCTTTATTTTGGTGGTATTTGATCTCCTCTGAGGTTTTTATTCATTGCGCTATAAACAAAAAAAAGAGTGACAATTTAAAAAAAAACAATATTTTTTACTTTTTGCTATAAAACACACCCAATAAAAAATGTAAAAAGTCAAATTTCTTCATCAAGTTAGGCCAATAAGTATTCTGCTACATATTTTTGGTAAAAAAATCCCAATAAGTGTATATTGTTTGGTTTGCGCAAAAGTTATCCCATCTATAGACTATGGGATGTTTTTGTGGCATTTTTCTTTCTTTTTTTTTACTAGTAATGGTGGCGACCAGTGTTTTTTAGTGGGACTACGACACTGGACACCTAACTGACACTTTCAACACTTTTTTGGATACCAGTGACATTATCACAGTGATCAGTGCTAAAATTAAGCACTGTTACTGTACTAATGACACTGGTTGGGAAGGGGTTAACATCAGGGGCGATCAAAGGGTTAAATGTTTCCCTAGGAGGTGCTTGCTAACTGCTTCTTTACATAGGCAGATCGCAGTTCTTCCTCTCTGGGGAACAATCTCGGGTGGCCAGCTGACATAGAGTCCACCATACCCATTGATTGGCTCCCCCTCTGTCCAATGGGTGCGTGCCACCATATCTATTGCATGAAATGACATACAGGTAGGTAATTTCATGCAATAGAGCCACCCTGCCGCAGTATATATGCGGTAGGCAGTCTTTAAGTGGTTAACCCAACCTATCTCTTCAGCCCCGTACACACAAGCTGAACAGCTGGCTAAAATAAAAACAGCTGACATTCTGCCTGTGTGTATGTGGGTCTGTCCGACAGAAGCCGGCTGACCATCTCCCGATCTGCTCTCAATGGCAGAGAGCGCTGATAGGAGTGTTCTGGTGGGGCCGACCCCTGTCAGAACACAACAGCTCAGTGGGGGAGATCGCTGAATTAACCTTGCATGGTTGGTACAGCGGCTCCAACCAGAGCTGTCACCCGGCTCAAATCTATGCCCTAATTGCACATTGCCAACTAGTCTGAGCAATATAAGCTGCTTATAGAGCCCTATGCATACATCTGCTCCAAATAATAACCTAAAAATGTAAGAACATTTTTTGTAGTTATTTTTAAGTATACTGTGTGAATGGGAGCACATAACAATTGTATAGTGGGGGTTTATCAAACTCAGTGACATCATTGAAGAAGATAGTGGCGAGGGATGGGTTGTGCAGCAGCAGAACAGCTGAATGCTTACACTGGATTTGCTGGGTGTTAGCATGCTTTGTATGAATAACCCATGGAAAAGGTAAGGGGAGGGAAAATAGGTGGGGGAGTGGAGCTCCTCTTTAAGTAGGTTAAGTACTTAGTACCATAGCTGACCTAGAGATTTTAAACCAACCTCTTACCTGTTCCACATGTTTATACTGATATTTCAGATATATTGATAAAACTCACTTATTATCATTTAAATATGTTTTCAAATTCAAGATTTTGATTACTGTTTCTGTCTGGTATATTGCATTTCCTTTCTATGTCTGTACTATAGTTTTTCCCATAGCTCGTTTATTCTTTCAAACAATATCATGGTATATTGCAGCACTTCAATGTTATGTCTACAATAAAGCCTCTGCTTTGGCTTTCTGTTATATGGGCGCAGGGTCATTCCACATTTTTAGGCCATTCACAGGCCAAGTCAAGCAATTTGCTAGAAATGATAAAATATCTAACATTTGTTAATTTGCTCCGTTACCACATATTTTAAAAACGAATTCTCTGTCTTGGAAGGTCCCCCCTAAGTGATATTTTCTCAGGCTTGCCAAGTAAGAAAAGAAAAATCCTGAAAAAATGAATGCAGCCACCTCCTCTAAGGACTAGTAAGCTGCATAAAATTACATTTTTGTTTTTGGGCTAAGATAGGCTTTTAAAGCATAACTAGAAGCAAGACTTTTTGTAGAGGGATTAGAACACCTATCAGGTTTTATTGCTTTCTGTGTCACTGGTAGGGAGATTCACCCTCTCTATTTGTCATGTTTAACATTAGCATTGAAAGTGAAAGTAAAAGAAAATCCCAAATAAAATGGAAATCTGCCAATGGGGACACTAGTTCCAGTGACCCTGGTGACAACCAGGGATTCCCTCACTGTGGAGCAATTTTCTCTCAATTCCGGTCTTGGCTATGGGTGCACAGATAGCAAAAAAAAGCTGACAGGTGTTATAACCCTCTCTTATTCTATCCAAAGGAAAAAAAAAAGTGTTGCCCTTAGTACTGCATTAATATATTGTAGCTTTTCGGGCCCTAGATGTTGTGCCTTCATTTTTCAGAATTTTTGTCTAAGGATGATAGCAGCACTGTCTTCCAAGGACAGGACGTGTGTTACGACTACAAAGCGCCCTCTCCTCATCATCGTATCTTAAGGATAAGTTTTTCTGTAGTCCAAAGGGGTAACCTGTGCCAAGCTAAAAACAAGGCTTCAGATCTCAGTGTAGACTACATAGTAAAGAAACAGCTCATTGGATTTTTGACAGGATTAACAGTTTTTTTTGCAAAGAGATAACAAACATTTTCAGTGGTATATGTAACAGACCAGAAGGAAGCAAATTTAATTGTTAAGGTTTCATATACATTACATGTACACTAAATACACACTTTACATTAAAGATAAAGAGAGGAAATTAAAAGGTAACAACAATACCATTTAGTATTATTGTTCAAATTGTATCATGCATTTTGTGTGCGGCTTCAGACTGGGTTCATATCTATCCAGTTCTCAGAGGTATAATGCAGTCAGTTACCTTAGAGAAACCGCAGTGAATATAGGACTGTCATACATATCAATCAGGCCTGTCTATATCTCTGTGCTGCAGTGCAGTGCATTATTGAAAAACACAGTCTGCATGACTTTTACAGTATCAGTGCGTGTGTTTTGAGGTTTAAAGGAATGAACAGAAACTAAAATATGCAGGTATTGTTTTTACTATGTTTTAACACAGTATAATTTAAGTTCAGCAGAAGTAATGTTATCAGTTATTTATATTTAAAGGATACGTTTACCTTTACAAAAAAATAATAAATGTACATTTTTTTGCAGATAAAAAAATGTGCGTTTATTATGCTGTTTGTTAGGCGCCTGTGAAGCATTGCACGCTCCTGCAGGCTGTCTATGTAGCGGTCTGCCCATACCTCCAATACAGGCAGGCAGTTCCTGAATGACAGGAAGCTCAATGAACTACCTAGAGCACTCAACAGCAGCATGGTAATTCATTGAGAACTACAAGTCATCAGCCGCACATGCTCACTGAACTTGTAATCCATTAATTCACAGGGATCTGTGAATCAATGATGTGGCTGTGTGGCTGCGCTCTCTTTGAATTGTGGCAGCAAGTGCGGGGAGAAGATCCTCGCTGTCACAAGGGGGGGGGGGGGTCAGATGGTGAACATGTTATATCCCTAAATATGGGTGTAACATGTTTAGAAAGGTGAAATTATCCTTTGACCAGTTCAGTTTTCACACTTGTATACACCCTATGAGCCAGCGTCATTTATACATTTGCACTATGGACCTGTTTATTCATCAATAATTTTGTCATCAACTAAAATGACAAAGAAATACCAATATGTTTTAAGACAAACAAGGCTTTCTATTAGGGATATTGTTTTGCAAAAAGATTTTATTTTTTATGCAATCCAAAAAGTAACAAAACTAAAAAAGCACACTTCAGTTTTAGTTTAAAAAAGTAATTATTTTAATAACTATACATTTTATTCTATAATTTGTCCTAAATAACGCTAAAATTATGATTCAAGTACAAAGCATAATAAAGGTATTTACAAATGAAATACATGTTTTTTCTTGTTCAAATTATTTATTGAGTTTACAGGTAGACAAGTAACAAAAGAACTCCATCAACAAGGTGACAGCTCAATTGGTTACGAAAATGTAATTAAAACAGCAGCCTCAAACTATGTAGAGAATCAACAGAAACAGGTACTAACACAGAAGCAAACATAACCTGCGCTATATGTATTGGATAAAAGGAGGCACACTAAGTTACAGTTGTACCGTTATTATCATTGGTAGCCTATTATGGCTAGACGCGGCCCCTGCTAAGGAGGCCAAAGTCTCACAGAGAGCTTGAGAAAGGCTATTAATGTGTACTGGGAGGAAAGAGGAGTGGTATAGCGAAGAGAAAAGAAAAGAAGTGAGAAGAAGAAGACCTTGTTATGAGCGGGGGGAGACCAGAATAGATTCCCTAGAGAAAGAAAGAACACCCACAAGCAGAGACCAATGATTAATAGATAAGCGCAAGTCACCATGGCATAAGCACTGTTTCATTGAAGTCAGGGGGTAAACAATGCTTGATCCAAGGTTGCCAGACTCTGTCGAATTGTCTAATCTTATCTTTATCGATGGCTTCCATTTTTTCATGGATCGTAGAAAGATTCATCATATGTTTGGCCTCGGCTACTAGCAGAAAGGGAGATCTCCAGGCCTTGGCTATCATTCGTTTATTGGCCGTTAGGAAGGGTACAAAGAGTTTAAACCGTATGCACGACAGGATCGATGGTTTGAAATACATTACTTTTTATTGATGTGTACATTTTTTAATGTGACACTAAAAATTATTTAAAAAAAACAAATAAAAACAAAAAAGTGAAAACTGTATGGTTAGAAAATTGCTATCAAACAAAAAAAAAACAGGAAAATAATAGTTAAGGAAAGAATGTGAATGATGAGTTAATTAGGGTTGATTTGGGTAAACTAAGGGTTAATGTAGGGTTGACAAGGGAAAATATGAGAAAAAAACATTTGTTTTACTTATCGGGTTGCTTTAAGACCTTATTCACACGTGAGTGTTTTGTAGCTTAAAGTGTTTGTAAATCCTCAAGTATCATTTTAGCTCATTAGAATGTACACTGCTAAGGCTACCGATCGGTGCCTGTAAAAGTTCACTTACAATTTTATTGTCTTCTCAATCTGTCCTGCAATCATTGATGACGTCAGCGCCGCATGTGCAGTCCGTCCGTTCTGTCAAGGCACGTTATGTGTGCCATTTCTATCTTCTCAGCATACTATACTCTGTAAATGGCACAGCTGCAGGAAGCATCATGATCATGCCCTTCTCATCTGCCTTCTGGTTCACCCCTTGTGACTGTATGAGACGTCACATAGGGGAGTGAACCAGACAGGGCATTGCCAGCAATGAATAGCTTATCTCAGTCGCCGTAGTAACGGTGTTCGAGATAGAGGCTTGGTTTTACTGCGCTCACGCATGTGCAAGATTTAGACAGGGAAACAAAGGAAGGGCGGAAATGACATCTGCAGAAGACACCTAGATCATCAGTAAAGATGGCGCTGCAGATACCCGGAAGAAGATTACTTTTATATAACTAAAAAAAGTATTTTCTAAGCTGAATTTATTGACGATAACAGATGCCAGGCATGTGCATGCATTGTTAAATTATAATATTTCGAAAAAAAGGAAAAAAAAAACAGGGTTTACTTCCTCTTTAATCCTTCAAAACACTCAACATTAAAAATCACATTGTTTTAAGTATTGTCTGTTCACACCAGGGCAGTCAAACACCTGTTGGCAGATGCCTGTCACTCCAAAAAATACAGGAGCTTCTTTTCAGAAAGCTTTGAGTGTTTTTGGCTCCATGGACTTCAATGGAAGAGGCTGAGAAAACATGCAAAATTGTGTGCCACTCAAGTTTTTCAAATGATCTCATGATAAAAATGGGGCCAAAAATAATTGATCCTGCTCAAAAGAAGCCATGCTGTCCCTAAAACACAAAAAAAACATCCAGTGTGAACATAGCTTTACTGACATCATATGCAAATTAAAGTTTATTCCTTTAATCTTCAGCTGAATGAAACAAAAGTAACAATATTATTTTTTTTCTCTATCTCAAATCTGAGTGTCACAAGGTCCAGTTTTTGACAGCTGCATTTTCTACAGCTCCCAGCTGTCAGTTTAACAACTAGATATTGCCATCAAGGGAGGCGGTGCATAAGGACAGCACACCCTACATGTGCTCTGGGTACGTCAATAACGTTTTTGGAGATATGTGTAGCATGCTCAGTTTCCACAACTGGTTAAGGCAAAAGCATGTCCAACACATACGGGGCAATGCAGCAAAGTACACTCTGAAGGGAGTGTTTATGGCCCCATTTACACTTATGATATCTTGTGTGATCTGGGTATAAACTGAAGAGGTTCATATCATCCTGCCAACATATAAAGGCAGTGTCTAAGGCCATGTTTATTTTTGGTACAACTTAGGCTACAGTTACAGTACATGGATGATTTTTAATAGCTCAATTGCGCTACTAAATTCACCATTGGTTAGTAACTAAGAGTGAATGATCACTAACCAGATATAGTAGTAAATAACTCCCTATATTGTAAGTTATTATTATAGAGCAGGGGTCTCCAAACTTTTCAAATAAAGGGGCATTTTCTTACCCTTCAGACTTTTGGAGGCTTGTATTGTGCCCAGTGTGGGCAGAAAGTGTCCCGGGCCCGGCATCAGTGAGAATAAATATGGCCTCAGGGTTGGTGGTCAATAGGAGGAGGAGTAGGATCGCTGTACTAATGTTGTGTTGGATGGTTAGTACAGTGTCTTTGACAGGAGCAACCCGCTGGGTTGTGTACGAAAATAAACTTGTAGTGTGTACCCGGCTTTAGTTTAGAGATTAAGCACTAGCAGTCAATCACTAGTGATTTAAATATCAAAATGCAGCCACTAAAATGTAGTTCTAACTTAAGCTGCATTAAAAATGTAAAAGTGTGAACATGGCCTTAGGCATTCCTTTTTATACTGGAAGAATTGTATGAGCCTCTTCTTTTTATGCTCAGTTCACAAGCTTATTACATCTATGATCCTGTAAAAAGCCAATTCTTGCATATGTGACAAGATCAGATCGTTTTCCAGTAACTTTCACTCTGATATAATGCAGAAGGCATAAATAAATCAGCATGTCACCGGTTTATGGTAATATCATAAGATATCCAGGCTGTGTTTTCTGCCATGTCAGAAATATGGTGCAATCGTCTTACTTCTTTCTATAATCAACACACTTTTTCTCTCGTGTGCTACTGCGTGCTGCAGCTTGTTGGCTTTGTGGACTAATTTGTGTATATTTGGATGTCAAAGAATATGTGGGTAAATAAAGTGGTGAAATTTACATCTCATCACATTCATTTTAAATGCCCTTCTTTGTTCATGCAAAATGTGGCTTCTGTAGGGCATCTACCGATTGCTTTTCAGTGAAATCTCCATCAAAGCATTTGCTCATTAAGATTTAAACATACTACCTAATGACATAGATCTAAGTAGAAACTGTGTAGCCTTAAGGGATTTTCACCTTCAAGCTTCTTCAATTTATTTACGGGATGTCTTCGGTGTAAAACGTACTTGTTTCTTCCCGTAAATTTTACTTACACTACTCTACATTTAAAGTGGTGAAATAAATGGGTGTATAAGAAACTGTAGGTTTATATGTGTTTAATCAGGTGTTTCGGTTGTTCGACGTCGTGCGTCATCGTGTGCTCTCTTTTTCACACAACTAATATCTTTCTTCATTCTGCTAACGTGGTATAAAGACTGTACCGTCTTTTGTGTCGGACCTATAGAATACTATAATGGTATTTGGCCACTGTACGACTAAATAAATACGGAA
>BLSH010146470.1:1022867-1044774 GCA_018402905.1 Glandirana rugosa
CCGTCCATCACAGTACCAACCCTAAGTTTGGTCACTGGGAAAACGACGGTCCATTTTCACGAAATAAAAATAACGTAAAAACCACACCCTTGTGTACTGTTGTCGACATCGGTAGTAAATATAATAAAAAAAAAAATGTTTTTGTTTAACGAGAAATAACTTCTAATGTTATGTACATATTCTCTGCTTAATGTCAGTAACTGTTTCGTATACCGTATTCAGAGTTATAACTTTTTGTCATGGGGTCGTGCCCGTCCGTAAATGTACAAGTTGGATAAAGGGGTATGAAATTAATGGGTCTTGGGAGAGGGGGGAGGGATATCAAAACGGAGGGTCCCGACGGTATAAAACAGTATAAAAGATCCTGTCAAGGATGTTTACATCCAGTCAAACATATTTCCGTCTCGGAGTAATTGTCTAAAACAGGTCCTCCGGTGGCACCCACCCCTGCCTCTCTGGGTGAATTTATCTTAAAGGAAAAACCGTGCCCTGGGAGGCAAAACTATAGGGAGGGGGGAGAGGGTTCTGGGTAATTAAAGTATGGGGAAATAGGTTGAACATGTAAATGCCTGCCCGTGCTGGGGTACTGTTTTTCAATATTGAGACTTATGCCATATGCTTTGTCAATGACTGTAATTCGTCTCTTATACATGTATTGTAATCTTCAATAAAGAGCAATTTGTTTTTGTAAAAAAAAAAATAATATAAATGATGGCTACAGCTGTTGTCATGTGTTCCCACACCAAAAATGCAATAAAAATAAAGCACTTTTACCTGGCAGCAAAAGGGTCACTGGTTTGAATCCCAACCATGACACTACCTGCCTGGAGTTTGCATGTTCTACCTGTGCTTTCGTGGGTTTCCTCCGGGTGCTCTGGTTTCCTCCCACACCCCAAAGACGTGCTAATAAGTAAATTAGATCCTGTCTAAATTGGCCCTAGTATATGTACGAATGTGAGTTAGGGGCCTTAGATTGCAAGCTCCTTGAGGGTAGGGACTGATGTAGGGACTGATGTGAATGTACAATATATATGTTAAGCGCTGAGTAAATTGACAGCGCTATATAAGTACCTGAAATAAAAAATAAATAGCATATAAATGCATGAATAATAGATCAGTGTGACTAAAAAAAAATATCTAAATATCTTCCATCCCAAAATATAAAGTCCAAAATGCAGTGTAACATCCACTTATATGCAAATGATAATGAATAGTGAAAAAAAAAAATATAGCAAAAAGAGGACCCCTTGATAACGTCCTATTAGACTAAACGCATCACGGAACATATATTAGTGGTGACGTCCCTGCCGCTGCACGATTCTGGGTCGGCAGTGACTCTACAAGTAAGGATTTTATTTCCATTTCTTTCTTTTATATCTTTTTATATGTATATACATCCAGAACAATAAATACTATACTTTGAGCATTACCTTTGGATCCTGGTGAGCTTTATTTATCACAGCATAACTCCGGTGATCACGGATCGGCTTGTTGGTGTATTCCTCACTGGATGACAGACATAAAACCAATGTGTGCATGCTGCTGTAATGGCACCCATCATTTCTGGTGAGTGTCCACTTCACTGGGACATGGTGGCTGCCTTCTGAGGACTTGATTTCAAACCGCTTGGTCACATCAGTTGGTGTTGGAACTATTTTTTGCATTTAACTCATTGGACATCCTAATGAGTCTTCTTTGTCTCACTGGACTGTTTTCAATTGTTTTTGCTTTGTTTCACAAAGGACTTCTATTATATTAATTTTTTTCTTCACTTGCACTATAGTCTCGACAGTGTTGTTTTTGGCACTACACATTTATATACTGTGTATATTAATAGTCCACCTCCTTTTTCTACCACTTCAATTTGAGTCCATTAAAAACCTAAATGTGCACTAGTGAATATTCTAAAAATGAATCCCCACCACGAATCCACCTTTCAAACAGGCTGCTTACCTCAGATTTTTGACCTATTGAAAATCAGGTCAATATGTGCCTTGCCCTTTAAAAGGGCTTTATCTCCATGCAAACTTTCATCTATGTCGTTCTCCACATTTGAACACTTTTCCTCCAAAAGTAACTCAAAGGAACAAAAAGAACCCCATTGTGCAATATATCAGCTTGCCAGACCAATTATTAAAACAAAGGGTTAAAGTCTCACTCACAAAATCAGTGCACTTCATCCAATGCACATAGAAACGATTGCCCCTTTAAACAAGAATTTCCCCATTAAGGATTCCCCATCAGATGCCTATCCCAGATGGCCAACTTCCAGTTCCTGTCAGCATAATGACATCATCTAAACATGCTCTTGACGCGTTTGGTCATCCATGACTGCTTCAGAAGGACAGCATCTCCTTGCTGTAATTTTTAGCTCAGCCTCCTCTGCTTCGGAGTTTCACTTCTCCAGTTGCAACAGAAGAAACAAATCTATCTATTTTTTTTAGTTAGTGTTTAAAATGGAATCTCTCACAAACATAAGTGTGCTCACAGTTTACTGATATAAAAATGTCACACGTTTCTGTCAGCATCCAGATTTCAGTTACAATGTAACTAAAAATTTACACCGGATACAGCCATATCTACAGTGCCCAGGCACAAAGCATTGTACCGTCTTCAGTTTCTATCCAACTTTCTGCTAAATTGTCAGACATTGGTTAGATAATGGCAGCATGAAATTAAAAGAAGAGTGGATTTCTGCAATGTCTGTCTGCTCTACAATGCGTTTATCTTGTCTCAGATGTGACCGAGTTGTTTTAACAGACTACTAAAGAAAGTCTGCAATAAAAATACATTTGCTTTCTTTCAGTTTTACAGAAATGTGTAAATCCGGAAAAAATTACTTTTTGGAAAAAGTAGCAGGTTGATTTAGGAAAAAAGCTAATTCTCCACAGTGGGACACTCAATGTACATAAAAATAGAACATAAAGAACATTATTTATGAGTTAAAAACTATCGGTATTTCCCAAGAGCCACCAATCAGATTCAGGCTGGCACTGGAAAAAGGCAGGTAGGGAGCAAAGATATGAATCTGATTGCTGTTTCAAACGTTTCAGTGCGGTTTCTATATTATAGACAGTTGTTATGTAGGACATGTTTGTAAGTTTAGCTCAAGATCTTTTAACCACTTCAATACCGGCCACTTTTACCCCCTTCCTGCCCAGGCCAATTTTCAGCTTACAGTGATCTCGCACTTTGAATGACAATTTCGCAGTCATGCAACACTGTACCAAAACTACGTTTTTATCATTTTGTTCACACAAATAGAGCTTTCCTTTGGTGGTATTTAATCACCGCTGCGTTTTTTATTGTTTGCTAAATAAATAAAAAAAGACCGACATATTTGGAAAATAAAAACACATTTTCTTTGTTTCTGTTATAAAAGTTTGCAAATAAATAATCTTTCTTCATTAATTTAGGCCAAAATGTATTCTGCTACATTTCTTTGGTGAAAATAACCCAAATCAGTGTTTATTATTTAGTCTGTAGGAAAGTTATACAGTCCACAAACTATGGTATATACTTTATCTGAAAATTGATCAATCCTGATGTACTGATGGCCTATCTCATTTCTTGAGGCCCAAAAATGTCAGGACAGTACAAATATCCCCCAAATTATTGATTGACCACAGCTGACTACATGGCATAGATGGGCTGTGATTGGCCAAGTCTGTACCATGTGATTACCATGACCAATCACAGCAAGCAACAAAATTGTATACATTGGATGGCTTGAAAGGAAGCCATCTATTGTTTACAACTATGATGTGACCTGCTGTAATCGGTTACAGCAGTCACATGGTACCAGCAGCTTTCCAGTACAGTGATCAGACATCGGCTGTGTCTGGTGGACTTCATCGGGGTCAGATCACGCAGGCATGCACGGGGCACGATCCGAGAGGACGTCATATGACGTCCACCCAGATCAAGAAGTTTATGCATGCGTCATCTGCCTAGGCAGAAACACTGGGGTAATAGATTTTATTTATTACATTTATTACATTTTTGCAGCCATTCTCTATTAAAGAGAAGTATGCCCAAAAAGGCCAGGCTCTGCAGGGAACCCGGCAATAAAATCAGGGTCCACTCAGATGCCTGAGTGGCAGCTGGCTCAACCTCTCAGTGCAACGACGAGATCCTGAGCCAGCTGCTCCCAATCCCTCCACAGCCCACCACTCCAGTTAGTACTGGAGGGCCAAGCATAGATCGGATGACTATTGTAGAGGAAAAATAAGGTTTCCTCCCCTAATAGAGTGGGCTGTGCTGTGTGGCAGAGCTGCGTAAATCTCAGGACTGGATGTACAGAGATGCAAACCCTTGGGCAGGTAAAATAGTTCAAAAATATGAACCTTAAGTGTATATTTGGCTGTTTGCTAGAAGTTCAGCATTAGACATTTTGCAGAGCACAACCTATCAGCTACATAATCAATATGCATAACACTTTTCTGTGCTTTTGCTAATTTTCCACTTGATAATTATTTGTCAGTCAGTGGGGATAATTTGTTAAATGGGTAGAGAATGTCGCTGTGCTTTTAATTTAGCAAAAAAGAAATAAGCTGTGTTAACATTAATCATCCAATCACAAGCAAGGCAACATCCTTTTTTATACTCTCCTTTTTTATATTCCCCTGCACATGTATGGACATTCAAAGTCAATAGCTTCACTTTATTCATCAAGCTAAGTAAACATTTAGTTTGCTAAATGTTAGTAAATGATACCCCAATATGTTTCTCTGACATGTTAGGGAATGGTGCAGTACATCTTTAGATACTGCCATCCTGAGTGATATTAAAACTGCCGTATTGAAATTTTATGCACACTATATAGGTCACTCAATGCATATGCTTTAACTGTAGCTGCCTGCAAAGTAATACAGGGGCCGATTTACAAAAGGTAAACTGACACTGTCTGTGAGTGTGAGTACCCAATAGTATTTGATCTATCTCTTTTTTCCATGATAAGTTTCTTATGCAGCCTTGGGCATTAGCATTTGCTTGTGAAACATGATTAGACCCTGGGGGTGTAATGTATTATTATTATTATTATTATTTTTATTATACAGGATTTATATAGTGCCAATAGTTTGCGCAGCGCTTTACGAAATGAAAGCAGACAGTACAGTTACATCACAATTTGGTACAAGAGGAATCAGAGGGCCCGGCTTGTTAGAGCTTACAATCTAAGAGGGAGGGTCAATTGATACAAAAGGTAATAGCTGTGGGGGATGAGCTGATGTAGAAAGTAAGACAGTGTATTAGATAGAAGCAGGATAGGCTTTGTTAAAGAGAGAGGTTTTCAGGGATCGTCTAAAGATGGATAGATTAGGAGACAGTCAGACAGATTGGGGTAGGGAGTTCCAAAGGATGGGAGAAGCTCTGGAGAAATCCTGGAGGTGAGCATGGGAGGAGGTGACAACAGAGCTAGAGAGCAGGAGGTCTTGGGAGGCCCGAAGAGGGCAGCTTGGTTGGTATTTTGAGACTGTATCGGGAGGGCAGAGTTGTGGATGGTTTTGTAAATTACTGTTAGTACTTTGAATTTTATTTGTTGGGTGAGTGAATGCCAGTAAAGAGATTGGCAGTGAGGGGTGGAGAACACTGAGTGGTTGGTAAGGGGGATAAGTCTTGCAGCAGCATTCATTATGGACTGAAGGGGGGATAATGTATGTAAAGGTAATCCAATGAGGAGAGAGTTGCAGTAGTCGAGGCGAGAGATAACCAGAGAGTGAATTATGGGTTACTAAAAAACAAGTTACTTAAAAACAAGTAAAAAATAGTTTACTCCAAAGAACTATCATCAAGTGATCAAACAGAAATATGTTGAAATTATCTGTATATTGCTCTACTGGAGTTTGCATTATTACATTATATTCCCCAACTGTACAGGAACTGTATATTATACAGTAAGTGGCAAAATAGGCAATACATGTAAAATAATACATGCTCAGTAAAAAACAAAATATAAATAGCCAGTATTTATTCACATTTTAATTACTAGTTTAGATAATTTATCATTTTAAAGGAAACATTTCCAACATAACCACTGGAACAAAACACTAAAAACAACATGCATTGTGCACTGTGCTCATCATATTTAGCAAATCAGTATAAGCCATCATAATGCTACACCAAAGACTGACAATCTGGTGAGCAAGCTTGCAACCTTAGTAAATCAGGCCCATAGATTGAGTAGCACATCTGTATATCTGAGACAATGCTGTCAGCACAGGCAGTTGGCCTGAGAGAATATCTCTCAATCAGCTCTGTAAAAATAGCAATCCATCACAGAGTAACAGTCTTGCTTTTTCTTTTCTTCTTCTACTCTTCAAAATCAATGCGCTAGGATATACAAGCTGAAAAACAAAGTCAGCTTTTCTGAGTATCTTCGGACTTGTTTGAAGTCAGATGAGCAGAGAGAGGTAATGGAAAATAGCTAAAGTATTATTATTGTACCCTTGGGCAGATTTATGTGCACTTGTCTTCTCTCTAGGCTTTCCATATAGTAGGTAACAAGAAACTGTAAATTAAACTTTGCATAATTCCCATTTCCTCTTGGTGTAAGCATTCAGTATAAACTGATCGAAGACAAGACGAGCCTGCAAAAAAAAACACAATGGAATCATGTTTTACTGCCTCCGTTTTTCCTGCTTGGTTGACTAAGAACACGTTTTCTTTTTTTTTTTCTTCTGCAATGCCAATTAACTGCATCTAGTGTAGAATAAAAAAAAATCAACACTAGAAAATCTTTTATCAATTTCAGGACGATTTGAGAGATCAGATTCTCTTTCTAGAATTGTTCAAAGAGGACCTGTACTTTGCCCATACCCATTGCCCATGTTCATAAGCTGTCTGTACCTTTCGTCCACACGTTCCACCGATGGGTGGGTCCACTATGTAAGTTTTGGCTTTCCTACATTTTATCTACTTGACTACTAAACTCTAAATTGTGGGTGAAAATGGCCAGAGAGGAGGGTCAGGTGTACCCCATACCCAAATGTTTCATACGTTTCTGGAGACCCCAGTGGTGGCATGCATGTTACATTACGTTTTCTTTCGGTTGCAGTCTCAGTGGAGGATGTCTCAACACATATCTACATCTCTTTACTCTGACTCTTCTCCTCTCCCCTGCCTATACTCCTTCTGCCTGCCTGTGCTAACCAAGTCCAAGGCTACAGCATGTTACAGGCTATAAACTCTTCAATGTCATACTCTATATATACACCTGATTTGGGCAAACTGAATTAGTGATCTTTTACCCATTAAAGAGAGCAGCAGTTGACCACTGCACTTTTGTCAGCTCTGTGAGCAGATATTAAATTCTACAGTTACAATTCTTACCCAGTGTGCCCAGAATGGGCACACTGTTCTTAGCTTTAACAATTCTAGAGCCATTGAGCATGACTTGACTATCCCTCATATTTCTATACCCTGTCCATAAAATATAGACAGTTAACAAGAAGGAAAACAACCAAGAATCAGTAGCAGAGATTTTTAAGCAAAATTCCTAGGATTGTTACTATAAGACGTTAATCACTTCCATAATAAAATATGTAAGGTATAATTGACAGTTACACAATTGTTCAAAATACACAATCAGTTTTCCCAGGATAATACCAACAGTCTGAAGAGTTTCCTTCTCAAGGTGAAACTTCATATTCTTTGCACCATGAGGTTGTTTTTGATATTTAAGCCATATGATATCTCATATTCCTATAAAAAAAGATCAAAGTTATCTAAAGAAACTTAATGCATCTACTGAACACATATCTTTAATTAAACTGCTCATCGCTTAGATTTTTAGTCCTAGATTTTTTCCCCCATCCATTTAATTAATGGGCCTTTCGGTGAGCAGGAAGGATGATCAGATAAATCACTGTCAGATTATACCTGGAATAAAAGTTCACTGCGGCATTAATGCCCCCTCCACTTTGTGTAGTTTTCCCTTCAATCCTAGATCAAACGTAGCTTCTCTCTGCAAAGTTCAACATTGCAAGTAACACAATGGAAGAAACTCAGTAAGCAACACTAATATTGTAATGTCTGCGCACATAATGCTGATTCTAGCTAATGGAATAACTATTCAATGGCTTTAACAATATGTAAACAACCACTAAAAAGAAACAGTAATCTGGCTGTTCACCTACACTATATTGTCAAAAGTATTGGGATGCCTGCCTTTACATGCACATAAACTTTAATGGCATCCCAGTCTTAGTCCGTAGGGTTCAATATTGTAAGTTATTAGTGACTTAATTTGTCTGACTCACAAAATTCCTTTGTACAATGGTGTTTATTCCTTCATTCTCATCAGTCATGTCCCATATTTTCAGTAAATTTTACAAAATTTTGCCAAAAATTGTCTGTATTTCATGGCAGTCTCTATGGAGATAGCTGCAATCTTAGATTCACAGGCAAAGTTAACCAGGCAACAAGGAAAGGGGAACAGAAGTGGGTATGGCGCTGCTGTAAAATATGTGAAAAAATATATATAGGAATGTGCAAAAGTACGCAGGACTGGAAAAAATTGATGTGCTGGTGTAATAAATATAAATATGGTTAATAAATTGATAAATAATAAAATATGAATGTATAAATAAAATTTGATCAAGTAATCCTGTGTTATAAGGTGCAAAATTGATGTGTGCAATGTCTGCCAGATAATGTGCAAAGTATATGAGGAAAATACTTTAAATTATGTTCACCAAGGTGCAAGTGCAGTATTCAAAACCATATTCCAAAGCGCAAGCGCAACTAATAAGTAAAATAGTCCCAAATGCAAGTATAGTATCAGAACCGTATTACAATCACAAAGTGCAGGTGCAATTGATGTATGCCAAACAACATATACCAAAGTATAAGGACGTAAAATATTTCATGACATTAAATATAACAGATCCATGTCATAGTGAATATCAAATATACATAACTGTAGTTTGTCCAAAAAAGTACTTTTACAAGGTGGTGGGTCAGCTAGGGCTAAAACCCGACACTTCCTAGGTCTCCCTCTGTGAAGGATCAAGGCGCAGGTAAGACACAATCCAGCTGCTAATCACAAAAATGCAGTGAAGATCGCTTCTAAGCAACCCTTCTATGGACCTCAGCTTTATTGCCATTGTCCCTGAGAATTAGAGGCCACTTCCAGCATCCCGGCACATGCAAGGTATAAAGAGAGAGTCCATAAGCTCAAATCCACATAAATAACACTGTTGCTGTCGCTCACTTACATGTACAGCTATGGAAATCAGAGGTAAGGAACTCCGTGGCTGGTGTACTATCCACCGGCTCACAAGCATGAGCCAGTTTATATCAGCGTTTATTGACCTTTACAAACCATGAGAATTAATTTATGGCGTTTTTAATATTTTTTTTTTACTGTTAATGGCGGCGATCTGCTGTTTTTATCGGGACTGTGGTATTGAGGCGGACATGTTGGACATTTTGACACTTTTTTGGGACCAGTGACATTTATGCAGCGATCAGATCTAAAAACAGCCACTGATTACTGTATAAATGTCACTGGCAGGGAAGGGGTTAACCTGCGGGGGGGCAATCTAAGGGTTAACTGTGTTTCCTAGGCGTGTTCTAACTGTGCCGGAGCTGGGCTGGCAGGGCATAATCTAATTGATCAGTGACAAGGATCAGTAGATCAGTGTTATGTCCCCTATCAGAGCGGGGAACTGCCGTGTTTACATTGGCGGTTCCCCACTTTTCTCCTATTGTAAGCGATTGTGGGTCGCCGGCAGACATCGAGTCCACTCGCCCACGGTCACACTCCTGGAGCTCACGGCGGGCATGTGAGCACACCGGCGCGCACTCGCCCCTAGCCGCACGTGCAAGAATCACCGTTTATAGACTGCGATTTGTGTTATGCTGTCACCTTGCAGCAGTAAATGTACGCGACGTGGTCCGGAAGTGGCTAAACACAATAAACAGAGAGAGCTGGGGATAGCGGTACCTCGTTCATCTTTTTTTAAAACTTAGAAGTAATTTGTGATTCCACAGGCTTGTTCAGCAAAGCAATGATAAGGCTTGTAAACATGTTAAAAGCTACTTAGAGCTCCACCTGCTGACTAAAAATACTATATATGAAATACGAACAATATTTCACATTTCTTTAATTTAAAATATTTTTTTTTTTACATTTTTATACATACATAAACATACAGTGCATTCATTTTGTTCCTTTTCTAGTTCTGTTGCCACTGTATTTCCTTAGTATACTGTACCTTAATACAGAGCTTTAGACAGTTTTTCAATATTTTGGTCGAACTCTATTGAATGGCATCTGCACCTGATGCAGGATGCTGCTTATTTGAAACATCTCTCAAATAATCTCCCAACTAAAAGAGTCTTTCTCTTTCTAGCGGAAAGTGCATAACATTTCCATTTAGTAGTAGATATTTAACAAAATATGTTGATCTGAATTACACCTTTGAATATATTAAGAAACACAATATTATAATTATTATTATATTAAAACACTTATTGTTCAGAGTCTGTAAAATCTAATAGAATGTAAATACATAAAACATTCAGAGCTTGGAATGAGCTTATGAAGTATTTAGAAGACCCATTTGCACAGTATAATGCAGCACTCATTTGGGAAAAGTAAGGCGGTGTGAACATAAGCTGATATTTAAGTGTGTTGCTAAAACTGCAACTTAACACATCCACACAGTGATGACAACAGCGGAATGGGAAGTTAGGATAAAGAACATACAGTGTTTCAACAAAGCACATTGCTCACATTCTCCATCCAATGACTTGCAGTTGTTTGTCAGAAATAAAGAATTTCCTTCCAGTCACTAAGAAGGGAGAGATTAGGAATATGGGATTGTGGAAATTTTTATTATTTTCATGCAACAGGTTTCAGTGGAGAGATATGCATCATATATATGTATGGCCTACAATCATTATGGAGATGAGCTCTCTTTATAATTTATCACATAGTATACATGAATCACATAGTATACAAGAATGCTGGATCTTCAGTATTTCTATTTTGTTCCTCAGAATTCACTGTTTAAATGTGTACAATCTGCAAGAAGTGTCCTGAACAGTGACCAGTCTGCAGAATATGGTATCCCAGTCTCAACGGCAAAATCAACTGACTCTGGCTTTCCTTATCTTTGTATGGACTTCTCATGATTTGTTCTCCGACTCTTCTTGGATTTTAAAACCTTTCATTTAAGTGAACCTGTGCCCACTTTAAATTTACTAAATCCGCAGAAGCTATAGAAATATTTAAGTTTTTAGTATTTGAGGCAACCTATCACAGGAATGGACCCATAATGGACCAGGGTACAATCTGACTTTAGGAACCAAGTTGATATTTGAAAAGAATGCCTTGGTTGTCAAGGCTTCCAGGGCATATAACATGATATGCCCTTAAATTTAGGTGTTTCTTCTCCATGTCTACTGCCGGTTTAGCTGTTTTAAAGTGATCACAATTTTATAAAAGACTAGTTGATTTGTTCATAACGATACTTATTGACTGGTAACTTTCACTCTACAAAGAAAAGAACATTTGTTACCATGTCAATCATACACATTTCTCCACTTGGCTCTCGTTAACAGACTTGTGGCCCATGGCAAGGTTACAGGTTCTCACATATCTATCTAGGCTTAAGTGAATACTTGCTAATATATGTGTACTGTGCAGAAATATAAGCATCTATTACCTTTAAATGCCAAACTATATACAGAGGTAAGTTACCAGGGCCTCAAACAAGCTGTTCACCCATGGGCAACATTTGTAGGAAAAACTACAGTGTGATATGTATGCTTTGGTGAATGGGGGGAATGGTAAAATGACAGTAACGACTCCCATATCCTCATTTACGAATTAACTCTGTCATTATAAACATTGCATTCAAAATGAAGGTGTAATAGTTGTAAGCAATATTTTTAAAAATCATAAATAACTTATTGTCTGCTAATTCTATAAATATATACTACCAAATATCAGTTTTAAAGGATAACCGTACTAGGATAATCCTTAAAATGATGTTACCTGGAGATCCTGCTAGTAACAGCACTTCCTGTTGGGATATCTATCAAGTCGATCAGATAGGCAGCCCAACCACCAAATAATGGAGTGCACATGGCAAGCTTACAAAGCTTCTGCTAACTGCTATGCAGTGGCTTAGTGTTGTCAGCCTGCAACAGGAAATCCTGTTACTGGTAGGATCTCCAGGTAAAAAAAAACTTTGCAACAGATTTACAAAACATGTTATACTTAACAAAACTGTAGAGAGGGAAACATGATGACAAAAAATACTAAAAAAATGATTTTGGGTTTACATATACTTTAACCACTTCATCCCTGGAAGGATTTCCCACTTTAGGACCACTTTTTGCGATTCAGCGCTGCCTTGCTTTAACTGAGAATTGCGCGGTTGTGCGACGTTGTACCCAAACGAAATTGGCGTCCTATTTTTCCCACAAATAGAGCTTTCTTTTGGTGGTAATTGATCACCCCTGCAGTATTTATTTTTTTGCACTATAAACAAACAAAGAGCGACAATTTTGCAAAAAAAAAAAAAAAAACAATATTTCTTACTTTTTGCTAAAATACATATCCAAAAAAAATATAAAAAAACAAAAATCGCAATTGGGGTATATTGATTGTTTTGCGCAAAAGTTGCCACGTTTACGAACGATGAGAATTAATTTATGGGGTTTTTATTTTTTTTAATAGTAATGACGGCGATCTGCGATTTTTAGGGGGACTGTGAAATTGCAGTGGATATGTTGGACACTTTTGACACTTTTTTGGGACCATTGGCATTTATACAGCGATCAGTGCTATGAAAATGCACTGATTACTGTGTAAATGTCACTGGCAGGGAAGAAGTTAACACTAGGGGCGATCAAAGGGTTAACTGTGTTCCCTGGGATGTGTTACTAACTGTGTGGGGGCTGGGCTGACTAGGGAAGGAGAGAGATCGCGGCTCCCATATACTGGGAACAGAAGATCACTTTCCTTCTCCCCTGTCAGAACGGAGATCCGTGTGTTTACATAAACGGATCTCCGTTCTGTCACTGCGGGGGAGCGATCGCGGGTAGCCGGCGGACATCAAGTCCGCCCTACCCGCTCCTGGCTCCCCCGATACACAGTGAGCTGCCACAATGCTTGATCTCGTAGCCAACATCAGCTGACGGCGATTTGCGATATCGAGGAGCCCGACTGCCGCCCTTAGATGACGGTGGCCGGTCGTTAACTGGTTAAATAAATGTCATATGTCAGCTTTTTTGTGCAGGTGTGGAACAATTGAAATACACTTTTATGACTGCAATTAACATCCTTTTCACATAGTTTATGTCCTAGGCATGCCTATCCTTTACGAGTAACAGATTTGATCTTTCAATATACAGACATAATCACTGTTGCCTATGTGTTTTAAGAAGTGTGTGAGCTTGTGATTATAATCATATTTGAAGAGCAGAATTAGTGGATTTGTAAATATTAGCATTATGAGTTTGTCGCATATTTGTTCTACAAAATAAAAGACGAATTAGGAAGTTAATATTAATCACAACTAAAATAATAATACAGAGTTTCTTGTTAGTGTTGCTTGCCGCCTGCTGAAATCGTCATGTTGTCTCACCACCTGTTTTTCTGTCATTTAAATTTGCTCCATAAATCAGTTGAACAAGTAACAACAGGATTTTGCTGAGCCCCAAGCCATGGCATAATACAGCTACAGATATGCAGACAAGATCAGAAGTGAACATCCAGACAATCAACACTGTCTCTTCTTGTTAGAATTGATTGTCATGTTACGGTGGATAAGGCTTTGGCAAAAGTGCGTATTACAAATATTTACAGACTAGGAAAAATAGCTTGCATAATCCTACTTATAAGCAAGAACATGGGAATAAGCAAAAGCTACTGTCACCATTTACTGTGGTGTACACACGATGCAGCTTTATGTTCTGGTCACGCAACTTACTATTGCCATTACTACCCACTGTCCCCATCACCAATGCTGCCGTTGCAGAGATCCTGTATAATTACAGATCATACTTTATTGTTGGTACATTACTAGGTGTGCCCTACACCCAGCAGTAGTACAAGGTTGATGGAATCAGTGCTTGAAAGTAAATTAAGGCAGCTTAAATTGGACTTTAACTCAAAAAGTACAGCTTTGCCGTCTTATAGGTAACATCCAGGATTGTTAGCTATGCCTAAGCAATACCCTGAAAATCTACCTTTTGTCTTGAATTTCTCCAGTAAAACAGCAGTGTGGCTCCTGGTTTGTGAGTGAGCCTAGCTACTTTTTTCCTAAATCCTCATAACTGTATATTTGAGATTTGAGAAGTAAGGCACTGCTGCCTCTGACCGCTAGTCTTATGAGGTTTGAAGTGAGACTTTGTAATACCACAACTGTACTGCTTATTGTTCTTCTTCCTAGACAGATATTTGCAGTGTTATGATCTCCCTGAGCCTGCCTTATTTATTCTGTGCTTTCTGAACCTCGCTTTTTGTTTCTTGAAAATTCCCCCACCAATAATCCAATCACCAGTCATCATGGTGCAGTTCTGATATGAGAAGACAAAGACTCGCTCCTCTACCAACCTCACACCACATAGTGATATAGTGCGGAAAGAAGGCATAGTAAGTCAATAATGGTGAAGAACAGCTGCTGTTAGCCCACAGAACATACTGGTTACTAGTCCTTTGCTATCTGCCTGACTTTTTTGGACATAGCCGCCACAGTTCATGGCCTCTTTAGGCACAGCCTGGAACATCATAGGGAAATTTTTATTTAAGATAGGTTTGTTGTAAAACATGACTTTAAAAAAGCTATTGCCACATTTTTTTTCATTCACCCAATTGTGTAATTTGTTTGCACATATATTCTTAAAAGGCCATCATATCACTATCCCAATGTACAGAATTTTAAGACCTACTTTCCTAGAGCATTGTGGGTAAAATAAATCATGTGTGCAGATCCCACCAGTCTTAGATAGCCTAGTCTGAAGTATCACAAGATTGAGCAGTTCCTCCATAGGCACCAATACAGATATGCAGACAAAATGAGAAGGGATCATCCAGACAATAAACACTGCCTCTAATGCCTCGTACACACGGTGCGACCGTTGTTCGACTGCACATTCAACAATCGGCTGTTGGCAGTTGTGTCTAGCGTACTGACACGAGTCAAGTAATCGGCCAACAAAACCGAACGTAGTGACGTGTTACGAGCATATAACGAGGAAGTTCAGGTGAATGTGATTTGTGAATTAGGAACACATGTTCACACGACCAAAGATTTCCTGGATTCCGTGCATTTGCGTTTGCACTTTCAACTTTTCAACAGCTTGTTGGCCAACAAAAGTTTTGTAGTTTGCTCAGCCAACTTCTTTTGTACAACTGTCGAACATCGGCTGTTGTAATCGCGCGTACTAACAGTCGGATTATCGTACAACAAGCTGTTGTACAACCGTTATGGCAGCTAAGCCTTTGACAGGACTGCATATTACAAATGTTTATAGACTATGAAAAATAGCTTATATAATCTTATTTACATGTGCAAATATGGGATAGGCCAAACCTAATGTCACTGTTTTATGTTCTGGGTACCCAATGTAATCATGTATGATTAGTTAGCATATCACTAAGTCACGGCCACTTCTAATTTTTTTCCAATTTACATGGGTAGAAAATCTGAAAAAGAAATCTCTGTTGATATATGGGTAAAAATGAAAAAAAAGCATTGACATTCTGTGTACAAGTGCTTAACCTCCCTGGCGGTATGATTATGTCAGATATTTGCATCTCAAATCGGTAAATTTCTTTGCATAGAAATTTGGCTTTTTATATTGTAGGCCTGTAATTCTTAGGAATAACTCACTTAAATCTGTCCAAACAAGAGTCTAGTAGACATTGCAACACTCGTAGGGAACGGAGCCCAGAACCCAGAGGCATCGGGGGAAGATTCCGCCGGAGGACATAGCAGGGGGCCATCGCAGGATCCTGGGGACAAGGTAAGTCATTTTACCTGGATCATGCGATGCAATCCCGAGTGTGGCTCGGGGTTAATGCTTTTGGTAATGAAAATTAATCCCGAGCCGCACCCGGGATAACCGCTAAGGAGGCTACGGATAAATACAGCTTTGGAATATGTTACATGTTCCACCGATTTTTAGTCTCTCTCCCCTATGCCCCCCCGTGACAGTGGGTGGGGGGGTCTTCTCACTGCACCCACTGTCACTGTTTGAAAGCAGTGCGGCCGTGCGGGGCTCCTCCCACATGGCCGCATCATTCATTCACAGTTTCCTGAGAATGAATGCTTACAAGTACTCTCATCCATTGCAGCTGATGGCTTGAAGTTCTCAATGAGCTGTGAGGGTGCTGGTGAGTGCTCTCACAGTCCATTGATCTTCCTGCTCTCAGAAAACTACCTGCCAGTATGAAATATGAGTCGACAGCTATGCTGAGAGTCTGCCAGACCCTGAAATTGCACCCATCATCTGCTGGTTGTGGGTGCAATGCTCTGCAGGCTCCTTAAAAAAGAAAATAATAAATGGACATTACATTTATTATTTTTTTAAAGGTGAACTTATCCTTTAAAATCTGAAATAGCAAAGATCTCTGGTCTCAGTTACCACGTTATTGCCATTTAACTTAGTATGGGTTAAATCGTTTTCCGATGTGACCCTCATAAGTCAATGACATGGAAACACAGTGTAATTTACTACTATGCACCAGTAAATTGAATGTCTCTTCAGGTCTTCATCAGTTTAGAATGTGTTTCCTTCAGGGCTTTCTGCATATATATTATAAAAGAAACTGCAGAAAAAAAGGTTGTTAGGTAAACATAGGTGGAAGAAAATGTATATCTCTGGCACAAGCTATGGGTGGATTTATTTATTTAAATTGGAGCATGCAAAATCGGGTGCAACTTTTCATGGATACCAATCAGCTTCCAGGTTTTATTGTAAAATCTTAATTGAACAAGCTGAAGTTAGAAGCTGATTGGCTACCATGCACTTCTACACTAGATTCTGAGTGCTCCGGTTTTAGTAAATCTCATCTATATATCTCAAATGGTAAGATCTGATTTATTAAACCCATTTGAAGGCTAAGCTGAGCACAGTATTCATACAACCTAGTTTTCAATCACAGAGTTGTAGAGGTTAAAAATTCTGAAAAATCAGTTTAAAACCACTTCAGCCCCGGAAGGATTTACCCCCCTTCTGACCTGAGCACTTTTTGCGATACGGCACTGCGTCGCTTTAACTGACAATTGTGCGGTCATGCAATGCTGTACCCAAACAAAATTGACGTCCTTTTTTCCCCCACAAATAGAGCTTTCTTTTGGTGGTTTGTTATCACCTCTGCGGGTTTTCATTTTTGTTATGAGCAAAAAAAGAGCGACAATTTTGAAAAAAAAATAATCATTTTTTACTTTTTGCTATAATACATATACAAATAAAAATATTTAAAAAAAAACAATTTATTCATCAGTTTAGTCCAAAATGCATTCTTCTACATATTTTTGGTAAATAAAATCAGAATATTCATTTATTTATTGGTTTGCACAAAAGTTATCGTGTCTACAAACTATAAGAATTGATTTATGGTGTTTTTATTATTGTTATTTTTTTTTTATTAGTAATGGTGGCAATCTGTGATTTTTATTGAGACCACAATATTGCGGTGGACAGATCGGACACTTTTGACACTTTTTTTGGGACCATTGACATTTATACAGCGATCAGATATAAAAACAGCCACTGATTACTGTATAAATGTCACTGGCAGGAAAGGGGTTAACCTGCAGGGGGCAATCAAGGGGTTAACTGTGTTCCCTCAACGTGTTCTAACTGTGTGGGGGCTGGGCTGGCAAGGACATGACAGATCTAACTGATCCCAATCACAGGAATCAGTAGATCACTGTCTTGCCGCCTGTGTTTACATCGGTGGTTCCCCGTTCTTCCTCTGTAGTAGTAGGCGATCAGGGAGTGTGTGGCGGGCACGAGAACGCGCCGTGGGCAGATCGCAGCTGCCCGCTAGCTCTGCCTGCGGGAATCGCCGTTTATATACGGCGAGTCGCGCTACACTGCCACTCTGCAGCAGTAAATGTATGCGAGACGGTCAGCAAATGGTTAAACTAAATAAGTATTATCATCAATTCTACTCTATTTGATAATTGACTGTTTTCCACAATAACGTCAATTCAAAAAAGCCTAATTCATGCAGTATTTCATTCTTGTAACTAATTGCTAATTTATCAATCAAGTTTTTTTCTCTGATTCAGTTACTTGGATCTACTAAAAGCATTTGATATACAAGTCTTTTTTGTGTGTTTTGTATGTAGAAATCAGGTTGCATGGATTATCATGTGGGTGTATTGCAGAAAGCAGGAATATGAGCAGTACAAAATCATGATAAAGTAACAACTCCTGAGATAAATTACTGATTCATGAGAGATAGACTTTCAATAGTTCATTGGTTCATTTCATGTGGAAAGGAATCCACTCCAACATTTATTTTTGTGAATTGAACTTTTTAAAAGCAAAAACTATCATGAGATAAAAAAGAAAGCGGCGTAACAGGTGAATCTTTTATTGCTAATAGCAGGCACCTTGCAGTGTCTATTCAAATGAAGTTTATAAAAATGTCATAGGATCTTATTTGTTAAGCAGTGTAAGCAATGGTGATAAAGAAGAATAAGCAGAAGGCATTTATTTTATTATTTCAGGTACTTATATAGCGCCGTCAATTTACGCAGCGCTTTACATATACATTGTACATTCACATCAGTCCCTGCCCTCAAGGAGCTTACAATCTAAGGTCCCTAACTCACATTCATACATATACTAGGGCCAATTTAGACAGGATCTAATCTACCTACCAGCATGTCTTTGGATATTCATAGCTAAACAGATATAACATTATTTCAAACCTAGAGTAGTCTAAACAAAACCAAATGATTATTTGTTGGTTGCTGAGCTACTTTCACCTTTTTAATAAGCCTTATTGTCTTAGAATAATAAGTTAATATACAGAATATTGTATGTATGTATTTAGCTAAACTTTAGAGCTGATCTCGGGTGTAGCTTGCCTGTATAAAAGTTCCTGTTATAGATTCACTTTAATCATCAAAACATTTGCTATTAGTCACATCTTGCCAGGCTTCATTGTCCACTGAGAGCCAGAGCTCTGAAACAGATCCCTTGTTTGAAAATAGTTTGGTATTCTCTGAGCTGACACTATTAGTTCTCTCCCCTAAGGTCCTTTAACTTCACATTGATCTGCTGAACACTGAGCAAAAATAAAGTCCAGTGTGATTGTTCTATTCAAGAAATCAGCTTTCTTGTTCTAAATGTTTAGCCTATTCTTTATCCTTCATTTCTAGAATGTGTGCTCTTTTTTACTTGCTGAGCTATTCTGTATAGGCTTTGGTGTTCTTTATTGTGTGCCTGGCCTCCTTCTGTCAAATCTAAGTTTCTTTCTATCTCTATACAGTCTTCTAGATGTTGCCTCTATAGTAGTACTATTTCATTACAAAGTTGTATTGTTTCTTTTTTTACATTACCCAGTCATACTTTTTTTGTAGTTTAAAAAGACAATAGATCTTTTCAGTTTGGACCTGGAAGCAAGATGATGTCATCAAGCTGTGCCTTTCTGTGTTGTTGGGAGCCTTCATACATGTTCCTGTGTATAAGGAATATCTCACTGTAGAGAGAGTTCATTGAATGTCTCCCAAGTACCTAAAGTGGTTGTCAACCCTGGACAACCACTTTAACCTACATGTTCCCCGTATATCTCCTAAACCTGCATGGTTTAGGAGATATACGTTGTACTGTGATGTGCCAACGTCATCGGGCACATGCGCATTAAAGAAGCGGCCTCAATGCCGTTCCTTCACTGAGATCGTGCCGCGATTACCAACTCCCGCACGCATGCACGGGAGTGACATCGCATGACTCCGGCCAGTCATACAGCCGGAGATCGCGGCCCCGGAAGGAAGAGCGGGGACATTGCGAACTTCCAATGCAGGTAAGTGCCACATAATGGGCTAACATGCAATGCATACTAGCCCATTATGCTTTTATGTTGCAGGTTAATAAAGAGGAAGTAAAACCCATCAGGATTTACTTCCTCTTTAATATCTTATCATGAGGCACAAGGTATAGGATATTGCTCTCCAGCTAGCCTTTAGCATCAACACAAATTGCAGTTCCATCACATCTGGCATATTTTTTGTATTATAATTGTTGCCAACACTATACTGAAAAAATGTTAGCACTTCTATAGGGTTATATAGTTACATAATCAATAGGGTTCAAAAAAGACTGATGTCCATTAAGTTTAGCCACTCACAATTTCCCCAGCTTTGGTTCAGATAAAGGTCAATGTGCAACTTCAACAAATTTAGACATATAATGAACAGAGCAGATACAATGTAAAAAAAAAAATTAAAAGCTATACTTCCAATCTAATAAAATGGTAGGGTTGATTCAGCAAGGGAATAGTGGATGCTTACTTTGCAAAGTGAATGTTAGTGAAGCTGTGGTTAACTTTGAATACCCAAGTGTGTACTATCAAAAATCCTGTTATTTTTCCTTTCCTTACATACAATTTGGTATTCAACGTGCACACAGGTTCACCTTATTCACAAATATTCAAGCCCAACTCTGTGCCCACACTGCATAGGTTCATTTCTTGTTTATGTCTAGGGGGACAATAATAGGAGGAGAATAATATAAGGAGATATGCTTATTTGATCCTTCCTGCAACTAGATGGGTACCCACATCTTCTGCACCTCTGTACTCTAGCTGTTCTTGATATCATCAAGAACAGAGCAGGGTCAATAGCCCTGCTCTATACATGAGGGCACCAAGGGGCAGTGTACCGCTTGATTGTGAGGGAGTGTCACATGCTGAGAAAGCGGAGTAAAATTTTATCCCTCCCTTAGATAAAACAAGCAATTAATATTTGCATTGCAGACACAGCCCCACTGCTAGGGATATTTTATTCCTGTAAACCTGTAAAAAATCCACCCTGGAAAAAAAATAAAAAGTGTATTAATGACAGCTGCTAACACAGGTCCATAGATATAAACTCAACAATTTTACAAAAAAACAAAAATGCAGTGCTTATCAGGATAAAAAAGATTTGTGAAAAAAAGTCCTTAAATAACCATATACAGGTGATAATACATACGGCATCTGACAAAAGTGAATACACCCCTCACATTTTTGTAAATATTTTATTATATCTTTTCATGTGACAATACTGAAGAAATGACACTTTGCTACAATATAAAGTAGTGAGTGTACAGCTTGTATAGCAGTGTAAATTTGCTGTCCCCTTAAAATAGCAAAACACACAGCCATTAATGTCTAAGCCACTGGCAACCAAAGTGAGTACACCCCTAAATGAAAATGTCCAAATTGGGCTCAAAGTGTCAATATTTTGTGTGGCCACCATTGTTTTCCAGTACTGCCTTATCCCTCTTGGGCATGGAGTTCACCAGAGCTTCACAGGTTGCCACTGGAGTCCTCTTATACTCCTCCGCTGCTCAATAGGGTTTAGGTCTGGAGACATGCTTGGCCACTGCATCTCCTTTACTCTCAGCTTCTTTAGCAAGGCAGTGGTCATCTTGGAGGTGTGTTTGGGGTTGTTATCATGTTGGAATACTGCCCTGCGGCCCAGTCTCCGGAGGGAGGGGATCATGCTCTGCTTCAGTATGTCATGGTACATGTTGGCATTCATGGTTCCCTCAATGAACTGTAGCTTCCCAGTGCCGGCAGCACTCATGCAGCCCCAGACCATGACACTCCCACCACCTTGATTGTAGGCAAGACACACTTGTCTTTGTACTCCTCACCTGGTTTCTGCCACCCACGCTTGACACTTTCTGTTCACACAGAACGGATGTTAGTTCCACCACC
>BLSH010146470.1:1053766-1079598 GCA_018402905.1 Glandirana rugosa
AATTCATTATGACTCGGTTTCTCAATTTACTGCTGTTTCTTCACCCCCACCTCTCTAAGCCCTTTATGCAGTTGGGAACAGAGATTATGTGATCAGTTATTAAAAAAAAGGAAAAAAGATATTTAGAATTTTTTTTATCTATACATACATGCTTTGGCTTTCATTTTTATTTTAATTTTAAACTGAATGGGCTGTAAGGGTTCATATATACTTTAAAGCAACCCATAGATATGAAATGAGGGTCACTCATGTGAAGAGCTCATGTTTATGGGCCCCAAGCATGCCATCATCTGTCCACTGTCTCACAGAACAATTGATTGAGCAGAAAAGAAAACTTGTCTCATTGCTGTTGTTTCTTTCTGTGGTAAGCAGCTCCAGCAGTGTCTGTCTGCATCGCTTATCTTCTCCCCACTCCCCTCTCTTCTCATTCCCATTGACACAAATTTTTGGCTCAGTATTACTTAACTTGCTGCACAAGAATTACCTCCTCCGCTTCTTAGCTATTATTATTGTTGTTTATGGCAACATCTGAATAGATACTCATTTCCAAGCTTTCAAGCACCTGCTACACTGTGCATGATCCATGAGCTAGAGGGCAACGGACATTACTAAATGTACAGTCTATCATTTCATTCACATTTTGGAAATTATTGCATGTAGGAAATATACAGTAATTAAGACTGAAAAGACTTCTGTGGTGACCTCTGGTAAGGCATAAGACAACTTCTTTGCACAAAATAGGGGTTAAAATCGTATCTCCAATGTATACAGTCTCTAAAACCAAACCTTGTCAATGTTATTTCCATTACTGTTTGTTTATTGAATGTGAAGAGGTTGCTTTTCATTTTTTCCTTGTAATTAGGATGCTCCGTGCATCGAACAAAACAGGAATCTCTTTGCAGCAGATGCTAGCTACTAGATACTGCCAGTTATTATTATACACATACCAAATGTTTCCATCTTCTGTCCTACATTATGAATTGCACAGCTACAAATTGTATTCTATTTTAGGAATTAATAACGCCAACTACAGGCCCTGAGGAGTATAAATGCATAGATTTATACTGTGACACTGTTTCATATTCCCAGTGCAGAGCGTATGCAACTTTAGAAAGATGACATCACCAATTTTGTAGTTGCTGTTCAGTCTCTTTGGGCAATAGCCTAGAATGATGTTTCTCAACTTGCTATTCAAGGATCTCCTGACATGTATATTTATTACCATACATGTGTTTTCCACACAACCTCATTTGTTTAAAAATTAACTGTTTTACTCATGATGTATTGCTGGTTTAAAGGGGTAGGCTGGTGATAAACAGTGCAAATTTCTTTCTTGCAACCCATGGTAGAAATTTGCACGATTCCCCTATCAACACAATCAGTGCTGACAGGGGAATCCCTCCTGCCAAGCAATTGTCTTCTCCTGGTGGGGGAAGCTGTCCTCACCGGGAAAAGACTGTAATTATTGCTAGCGGCTATAGCAGCTGTTAGTGATAATCACAAGAGAATCAATCAACTTGGTACATTAAGCCTGCCCATTAACTGTTCGAATCATGAAAGGCCGGTCTTAGTTCACTTTTACCAAAAAACTGCCTATGCAGATAAGGAATGTCTGTAGAGCTGTGAAGCTTTGACCAAAGCTGAATAATGCCCTTCCTATTAATGTAGGCCGTTTACTTACCTCATGATGCCTGACTAGAATACAAGTAATTTTTCAGTATATTGGATTGTCAAAAATACCTATAGATTGTATTGATATATCAATGCCGATGTTATAAAATGAGAGGGTATTCTTTAACCACTTCCCGACCAGCGCCGTAAATAGGCGGCGGCTGGTTTTGAGTGGCTGTACCGGGATATAGCCTGCAGCTACAGGCTATATCCCAGTATCGTTTTTTAGAGTGGACGGTCGGCTATCCGGGGGTAATGACCAATCCGGCTCGGGAGCCGTACGGCCGTCATCCCCGGGGGCGGGATGGGACACCCCCTTCCGTGGCCTTCCGCCCCTCTCCTCGGGAGACCGGAGCGACGATCCGGCGCATCACTTTCGGTTTATTCGGCGGCTAACGGCGCCAGTTTTAATAAAATGACAGTATTTACAATCGCAGTTTTTGCCGATCTGAATACTGTGAAGTGCAAAGGAGGGATGGGGGGTCTTTTAGATGTTTTAGACATTTAAAGGAACAGTGTTAAAAAGAAATACAATTTTTAAAAAAATGAAAAAAAAATTTAAAGCGCCACCGCCCCCACGAGCTCGCGCAGCAAAGAAAACGCATATGTAAGTCGCGCCCGCATATGAAAGCGGTGTCCAAACCACACATGTGAGGTATCGCCGCGATCGCCAGAGTGTGAGCAATAATTCTAGCAAAAGACCTTCTCTGCATCTCTAACCTGGTTACCGTTAAAAAATTTTAAAGCGTCGCCTATGGAGATTTTTAAGTACCGGATTTTGTCGCCATTCCGCGAGTGCGCGCAATTTTCATCCATAACATGTATGATATCTATTTACTCGGTGTAACATCCTCTTTCAAAATATACAAAAAAATTGGGCTAACGTTACTGTTGTCTTATTTTTTAACTCAAAAAAGTGAAATTTTTCCAAAAAAATCACACTTGAAAGACCGCTGCGCAAATACATTGTGACAAAAAATATTGCAACGATAACCATTTTATTCTATAGGGTGTTTGAAAAAAATTTATAATGTTTGGGGGTTCTATAATTTTCTAGCAAAAAAAAACAGTTTTTAGCTTGTAACCAACAAATGTAAAAAAGGGCCCCGGTTTGTAAGTGGTTAAACATAGATCTTCTTTAAAAAGTGTTACCTGGAATTCAACTTTAATTTGTTAGTCAAGTACATGTAAAACTGCTAGTGCATCTAACAGTACCCTGTCCTCAGAATGACATTGCTGGTCTCCAAAAGTGTCTCTCCCACTCCTCCAGTTGTGTGGAGACACTACAAAGGCTCATTCACTCGGCCAGCCAAAGGGCAGTAAAAACAGGTGGTTGAGCCATGGTTCCCCAACCACCCGCCAAAACAAGGTCATACAGTCACTCGGGGCTGTACACATGCCGCTTTTCTTTGTGATGATTTTCAGCAAAATTTATACCCCTGTTATGTTCATGGACATCACCCATCCAAGTAAATAGGGCCACGAAAGAACAATCCATCAACCCTGTGCAATACACCCAGTTTGAAGGCATGTTGGCCATTTGAGGGTTAAAACAGGCAATGAGGAGGCAACACATTGCCTCCTAGCAGGCTGTCAATTGCCCTCTGAAAATCAATAAATCACAGATCATTCTTCAGAGGGGTGGCAAGGGCTGCCACACCTCTGAACAAGTCCAAAGACAAGAAGTATGTAACGCAGTGGCGGCAAGAGAGGAAGTATGTAACGTAGTGGCGGCTGGTGCTCAATATTTGGGGGGCGGCAAACAAACCTGCCCCTCTCACTCGCTATTGTCACATAACTGGGTGGACTCAGGAAGCAGTGCCCTGTGCCCCGAGCCCACCCTTTTTTGAAGCCAATTAGAGCTTCCAACACTAATCATGTGCTCCAAAAAAAAAAAACAATTTAAATCCATGCTTCCAGTGCCCTGCATGTAGATTAGGGGATGTGCGCATGGATTGGGGGGGGGGCGGCGCACCTGTGCCCCTTATGGACGGGCCGCCACTGATGTAACAGTTAGATCAAAAGGCAAAAAATAAAGGAAATCTAAAATGCATTACTTATTTTAAATCAAATTTTTGTTTTGGGGTTTAATAATGCTTTAAATTCAACACTATCATTGGTCAGTAATTATCAGTGGTGCATTCTTTTTCTATTGCTGATCTTTATAGCAGAAAGCTTAATAGCACCTGGGCACTGCTGTGGATGTGTTAACTGCCGACAATTATTCAAATCTGCCCACTCAAAATGAATGTAGCATCTGCTTAGTTAAGGTCCTTTGTCCCCTCTGTACATTTTAACTATGCAACACTTAGACATATTTAATCCTAAATCCAGAACATAAGGGGTTATGCGCATTTTTTAATTAGAAAATATTTTTTTCCATGTTAGTGTTTGAGGTGATTGTTCCTAATATTTTGAAAGCTGATGTCTCTGTCCTGAGGAAGCTGCTCTCACAAAATGCGTTGACTGACCTGTAATCTGTCGAGGTGCTATAACCTTTATTGTCTGTATACATGTTATTATTTCCTTATAGTGAGGTTGTTCTCACGCTCATTTTTATTGTTTTGGGGTAGTAATACATAATTACTGTGCATCACTACATAGATGGCAGCACAAAATGTGTTAACTTCAGTGTTCAAGTATTGTTTCAAACGATACATGAAAAAAATGATAAGGTTATATGGTTAAAAAGTAGGTGTACTGCACTTTCAGAAAAAGCACACTTTGCAATTTTTCCTCGCTTTCCTGACTTAAACTACCAATCAAAACCCCCAGCTGCTTACTTTCCTGAGTAGAACAGCATATATTTCATTGCTGGTAGGACCTGTGTTATAAGCCTTCATAGACTTGCATTAGGGCTTTATCCTGTAACTGGAGACACTCGGGAGATGGTGCTATATGTAAATTTATTGAAAAAAAAACTTTATTTTACCTTGCATATATATATTCTCTGTCTTCTGCTCTTTTTAAGTTTGCTAAATAGACCATGTGACAAGTTCTAACTGCTGGCCCAAAATAAGGAGCATCCCACTGGTTTATCTTCATCAGTGAAGCCCAAGATTAAAGAGAGAATAACCCATTCATCAAAATTAGCTTGAATTTACTACATCAATTGATTAATATTCATAGCTCTGTATGAGTCACGAATTTGAGACTATTTGCATGAGGAATAAAAAAAAAGAGTATGAGGCATTCAGCAACACGATGGTACTACATATGTCAGTAGCAGTTGGACACATAGGCAATCTAATTCCTTTAATATTTGTTTGATGTTGAACATAAATTATCATAGTAGACTACTCTTTTATATAAACACAAGAATCATCTAGCTTAGGAATTATATTTACACAGCAATATGTTGGCATTTATAATAATATGAATTTTCATCCTGCCAACTCAGTACCTTCCGAAGCAAAATAATGTGTCACTCATATGCAAAGGGAATGCTACTAAAAGCATTATTGATTCCTAGTGAAGTGATCCGTTTCATTTATGGAGACTTTTCTCATTAAGAAATAGAAGGGAGGAAGATCAAGGTATTAAAAATGGCCTGGTACTAAGATAAAAAATGAGCTATCTGCAGAAACCTTACAAAAAAAATATTTCTATGCACTATGCTTGTGTACAGACTGCTCTACACCCAATGGAAATAATAATGAAAGGCTTAATTTGGGTGTAACCCTAAAAAAAAAGTATCAATGGCTAGATTTGACCAGATTTTTTAAGGAAGAAATTAAAAAAAAAAAAAAGGACACCATAGACAACAGGAAGAATGAGATTGGAAATACCTTACACTTGGTTGAAAATGTTGAGATTCCTGGAACATTAGGCTCCTTTTAAGTGCTTTTGACTAATGGATCTACTAATAAATCTAGAAATAAATATAAAAAATCTACTACATAATATTTATATGTAAATAGACATCTCTAAAAAACAAAAATGGATAGCGGTCTCCCAGGAAGTATGCACACAGACACGGGGTGTAAAAACACACATGTAAAACCTCTGAGAGGTTGGGCCTGTTCTCCTTACCATTGATTTCTCCATCAGATGACTGTGGGCAGCAGTGGAGAAATGCAAGTAAAGTGAAACGTTAGCCCCTGTGCAAGCCAGTGCTGTATTTCAATCATTTAATTTACTGTTTTTTGGTGTCATTAATCTAAAACACATAGTAACCACTTCACCCCCAGCGCAGTAAATAGGTGACGGCTACTTCGAGTGGATGGTATCGGGATATAGCCTGCAGCTGCAGGCTGTATCCCGGTACCGTTTTTTAGAGCGGACGGTTGGCTATCCAGGGTTAATGGCCGATCCGACTCGGGAGCTGCTCGATCTTTATCGCCAGGGCGGGAGGGGACACCCCCCCTGCCGCCTTCCACCGCTCTTCTCCGGCTTCCCATCCAGAGCTACGATCCGGCGCGTCCACCGGCTCAGAGGAGAACAGAAGGAAGCCGGAATCAGCTCCGATTGGGTCTCCTTCGACAAATTCCGGAAAGCGACTTCATAACGTCACTTCTGGTTTACACAGCGGCTAATGGCGCCGGTTTTAAAAAAAATTACAGTATTCAGAATAGCCGTTTTTGGTGATCTGAATACTGTGAAGTGCAAAGGAGGGACGAGGGGTCTTTTAGACCCTTGATCCCTCCATAAAGAGTACATGTCACCATATATTATTATCACAAGGGATGTTTACATTCCTTGTGATAGCAATAAAAGTGATCAGAATTTTTTGTTTTAAAGGAACAGTGTTAAAAATAAATAAATTAATAAATAAAATTACAAAAGAAAAATTTAAAGCTCCACCACCCCCGCGAGCTTGCGCAGCAAAGAAAATGCATACCTAAGTCGCGCCCGCATATGAGCACGGTGTTCAAACCACACATGTGAGGTATCGCCACGATCGCCAGAGTGTGAGCAATAATTCTAGCAAAAGACCTCCTCTGCACCTCTAACCTGGTTACCATTAAATAATTTTAAAGCGTCGACTATGGATATTTTTAAGTACTGGACTTTGTCGCCATTCCGCGAGTGTGCGCAATTTTCAACCGTAACATGTATGTTATCTATTTACTCGGCGTAACATCCTCTTACACAATATACCAATAAATTGCGCTAACTTTACTGTTGTCTTATTTTTTAACTCAAAAAAGTGATTTTTTTCCAAAAAAAATTGCGCTTGAAAGACTGCTGCGCAAATACCGTGAGACAAAAAATATTGCAATGATCGCCATTTTATTCTCTAGGGTGTTTGAAAAAAAATATATAATGTTTGGGGGTTCTAAGTAATTTTCTAGCAAAAAAACTGTTTTTAACTTGTAACCAAGAAATGCAAAAAAGGGCCCCAGTTAGTAAGTGGGTAAACAACATAAAACCTTCAAAGCCAAGGACAAATCTAAAATAAAGTGAGTACCATTCACCAGCAAGCATTTTTTATGAAACACATTTTTTAATGGCTCCTTTATCAAGGTAATGTGACATATGTGGAATATCTTATAAAGAAGATGGCATTTAACTTTAATGTTGACTTAAAAAATCCCATGCTGTGAATAATCACATTGTGGTCTTCAAGCTGATATTTTTTTGGTATAGTTTGGATTAGCCACTAATACATCTGGCACAAGGCTGTGCAACAGCTTAGTGCAGGGGTCACATTTACATTTTGGAGTAAGTTAAGTTACAATTGGGTTTAGTACAAAAAGAAACAATTGCTCCTGCGCTCGAGAGATTGCAGTATGGTAAATTGAAGAAAAGGGAAATCTTCACAAATCACATCACTGCGTCGGCTGTGCTGCCACTTTCAACAGGTCAGGGAGAACCCAGAAATAATTCTAAAAGAAAACAAGAACAGAGGGTGCACCAGCCTTGCGCATTACCTTTGCGACACTAAAATATTTGTTATAAGTAAAATTGCATACTCACAAACGAGTGTTAAAATCAGGCAAAAAATTACAAAAGTCCGTCATCGGGCAAGATCTGCTAGCCAGTAGACTAGGGTGGAATGAGAAAGTCCAAAATACGCTGCCGCGTTTTGAGGGTGGCCCCTCTTCCTCAGAGCTCTGTACTGGTAAATGGTATTTTACTCAAAAGGCTATAACTAAGACTAAATCAGATTTTGATGTCAAAATTAACACTGATCACAACAGCTTAGAAATTGTCATTTTCAGATAAAGAGCTCAACAGTGGCAGACTAGCAACCTTCATATTCACTCAGAATAGGTGTCTTTCTAATCTGAGTTCCCCAATGCAAGGACAGGCACAGCATCGCAAAGTGCTATAGTGTCCTGAGATTATGAAGTATAACTTTCTCTGTACCTCTTTTCTTTTTTGTATAATTAAAATGACACTTGTAAAGCAGGTTTTTATCTGTTTAATGGCTGTAAGAAACGTCTTAGTAAAGCTAAGGGTTTCCTTATGTGAAAGACAGTAAGGTGTCTACAATGTGTGTGTGGAATTTCCTCTACTACATCACAGGAGTTACCAATTCACCAGATCTCTGACAAAAGGGAAAGGGAGAACATGGTACACTACAGCAATATTTGCCCTGAGCAGGTAGGCTGTGCTCCCTGTATGAATGCCAAGGCTCAAGTTTACATTTTGACCACAGCATTCTTTTATAAAACTTAAACTTTTAGGATTGGTAGGAATCATTTAAAGTAAAAAAAAAACTGACATCCTTCATAATATAAAAAAAAAGCCTATTGCTATTGCATGTCACTAGGGGAACAGAAACATAAGCACATATAAGGCTGTGCCTCTGTTTTTGGTCCTCCAGTGAGGACACGCCAGTAGGTCCCACAGGACACATTGCCCCACATCAGCAAAAGCCTATTCCTCCCATTCTTACATAACCTCTACTTCTCATCACTGCCACAATCCACCTTACCATTATCTTAGCCCAGACACCACCAACAGCACATGCCAGACTAAAAGCACATCACCATGGCCAGATTACAGCAGCCTGGGCTCAGGAGCATTACTCTACTCTGGTCAAAAATCATCTGCAGTTTTTCTACTTTGCAAGTCCATGCTCACCTTCTAGGATCCATGGAAGAAGATAGCAAGCAGTGTAGCCTTCCAGGTCCCAACCACCTGCCCCCAAGCTCCTAAGGAAGCTCCAGGGAGCTACCTGCCCATTGTCAGCACAGTGCTACTTTTCTGCACACTCCCAACATGCAGCTAACAGCTGGCTCCTTTTCATATACACCACCTCATTTCATCCTAGTCTCGGATCTTCTGCACACACCCACCCTCACCCCTACTTACATGTCCTTTCTGTTTATGGCTACTTTTCATATACTTGCACATTCCAGCTCTTCCTCAAAAAACTTCCCTGCTCCGTCCCCGCCCTGCTATTGCTTCACACACCCAATCTAACCCTGTGCCAAATGAGGATTCCTTTCTTACAGACACCTCTACCAGGGCCTAATTTATTTCAAAAATCCTTCCCAGTGCCTCACTCTCCTCTAATGGATGTCCCTTCCCAGTTACCTCATTCCCTGCTTACAGGGGTTTCTGATGGACCAGACACTGAACATTCCCCTCTATCACAAAGACACTGCAGTCCCTGCCACCACTGTTTCAAAGTTTCTGCACCACATTGCTTTGTAGCATCACTAAGTAAATGAGAGGGCAAACTTGATTTCACAGCAAAATTTAGGATTTCTCTTCCAACACAATTTTACCAAATTTTTCCCCATTGTTGTCATATCCTCCACATTCCTCTCCTGCACATATTGACCTCCATCATAACTTCTGCATTCCTCTGCTGCACATACCACCCACTCTTATACACTCTGCAATGCTCTCCTACACATACTAACCACCATCATACCCTCCACACTCCTCTTCTGCACATACCACCTACTGTTACACTGTCCCCACTGCTCTCCTGAACATACTAACCACTATCATACTCTCTACCCTCCCCTTCTGCACATACCACCCACTCTTATACAATGCGCACTGCTCTCCTGAACATACTAACCACCATCATACTCTCTACACTCCTCTTCTGCACATACCACCAACTCTTATACCCTGTGCACTGCTCTCCTGCACATGCTAACCACCATCATACCATACACACTCCTCTTCTGCACACACTACCCTCTCTTATACCCTCCCACTGCTCTCCTGCACATACTAACCACCATCATACCCTACACACTCTTCTGCACACACTACCCTCTCTTATACCCTCCCACTGCTCTCCTGAACATACTAACCACCATCATACCCTCCACACTCCTCTTTTGCACACACTACCCACTCTTATAGCCTCTGTACTGCTCTCCTTCACATACTAACCACCATCATACCCTCCACACTCTTCTTCTGCACACACTGCCCACACGTATACCCTGTGCACTGCTCTCCTTCACATACTAACCACTGTCATACCCTCCACACTCCTCTGTTGCACACACTATCCACTCTTATACCCTATGCACTGCTCTCCTGCACATACTAACCACCGTCATACCCTCCACACTCCTTTCTGCACATTCTACCCACTCTTATATCCTCCCCACTGCTCTCATGCACATACTAACCACCATCATACCCTCCACACTCCTCTTATGTACCCACTAACCACTCTTATAGCCTCTGCGCTGCTTTCCTGCACATACTAACTACCACGACACTCCTCTTCTGCACATTCTACCCACTCTTATATCCTCTGCACTGCTCTCCTGCACATATCTTCTGGAATGCGCACACTTTTCCTAGCACATATTTAAAACATTTAAATATTTTAAATAAGCCTCAAAGTTTTACACTAACAATAGATGGGTAGATTTTCATTGAGAACATTGAGACAATTGCTTATCTCAAGTACACTGCCTTAATGCTGGAACACACTGTAATGTACTATTGGTAGCAGGACATTTTCATTGAAAGGCTTGCTTTGGAAGCACACATTGTCACATAAGAAAAATCCTACACTTCTTTATCCCTGCCTGATTGTTTCCAGTGATGCTCAGGTCGAGTTCATTTCGTGCCAAAATCTGAAGTGTATGGATACCCTTAGGCTTTAAAAAAGCTGTTACTGGAAATATTAAATATACATTTGTGAATTTAGTTACTTCCATTGTAAGTTGTAATTTTTTTTTTTTGTCAGATGGGTCTGCAAGTTTTATTTTTCACATAAGTACAATAAGCAACGCCAGGAGTTGCTACAGAAAACTCTCTGTCACACAGCATTCCCTTCTATGAATACTATTTTCTACCTGGATTCATTGCACAGTTGTAGGAAATGTAATACCAGCCAAACCATATGAACAATCTGGTGCATGTGCTGAGAACTGAAGATGTGATAAGAATGCATATTTTTTTAAGAAAAATATGGGGGGGGGTTCACATATGTCAGCATTCCCTGGGCATTTTTAGAACAGTGGTACTATTTAACACTGTTAAACAATTAAAATGTGCAGTGGAAAATATTAAGCGTTAAGGTTTAGGAACAACTTTCAAACCTTCCCGTTTGTTGTTAAACAAAATTCTAACTTATTAAATCGCAACATGGGAAACCTATTTTAGTCCTGCAGATATAAGCATAAAACTAGCCAAAGGCTTAGGCTTCTTTCACACTGAGGCACTTTACAGGCGCTATTTAGCTAAAAATAGCACCTGTAAAGCGCCTCAAAAATCCCCCCCAATCCACCCCAATGTGAAAGCCTGAGTGCTTTCACACTGGGGTGGTGAGCTTGCTGGACGTTACAAAAAGTCCTGCAAGCAGCATCTTTGGGTCGGTGAGGGAAAAGGGGTATATACCGCTCCTCTACCGTTCCTGCCATTGAAATGAATGGCAAGCACGAATCGGCTGCACACCGCCTTGGAAGTGTGGAGCGCCGACACTTTTAACCCAGTTTTAACCCCTTGTGGGGGATTAAACTGAAAAGCAGCGCCGGTAAAACTAGCTGGGTTTTACCGCGGCCGCAGCTGCAGTCTGAAAGTAGCCTAAGCAAAGAGAACAATGTTGGTTAAAGCGGAGGTCCGGGCTAAAAAAAAAAATTAAAAGTCAGCAGCTACACATACAGTAGCTGCTGACTTTTAATATTAGGACACTTACCTGTCCTGGACTCCAGCGATGTCGGCACCCGCCGCCGATCTTCGGATCGGGGGACGGGTGCAGCCGCTTCCATCGCGGGTAAGGGAACCCGGACGTGTAAGCAGTACAGCTTCACGCCGGGCACCTTACCGCGCATGCGCGAGCTCTGCCACGCTCTGCTACTGGCCAGGCGGCCAGTAGCAGAGCGAGCAGGGAGGAGGGAGCCGGCTTCTGACGTCAGCGGCCGCGTCCGCCGGCCAGAACTCCCGGAAGTGTGGAAAAGGACACCTGTCTAAAGACAGGTGTCCTCTTCCCCCTCCCCCCCGAAAGGTGCCAAATGTGACACCTGAGGGGGGGAGGAATCCAACCAGCGGAAGTTCCACTTTAGGGTGGAACTCCGCTTTAACTGATATCTGTAATCTTAAAGGAGACTTGGGGATGATTTACTAAAGACAAATAGACTGTGCACTTTGCAAGAGCAATTGCACTAATTTTCCCCAGAGCTTAGAAAATGTGATAAAGCTTTTCTGATTTCCATTATCCAGTCATGTGCAAGAAAAAAATCAGTTTTTCTTCCTTACACCTGATTAGATATTCTTTACAAAGTTAAAAACCTTATTTTAAAGCCTGTGCTTAGGTGCAAAAAAAAGGAAAAGCAGCTAGCACTGTCCTTGATACCAAGTTGTCATGGTCTCTACCCCCCTCCTCTTTTTCTGCACCCGCAGAGCTCTGCCCCTTGTCCCCCACTGGCCACCTACCTCATTGCCTTCCCTGGCACCCGCACATAGCCCTCAGTGCTGGGTGCCAGGGAGCTGCCCCCTGCTGTGTCAGCATCCTCTCCTCCTGTCCCTGCAGGCACAGCTCAGTCCCGCTTTTCCCTCGCTCCGTGCCTGCTGGGGGACAAAGGCCATGGGCCCAGAGCAGGGGGGTGGGACTTGTTGCTGGGGCAACCCAATGCCAGGTCAGATATTTGCCTGGACACCAGCATGTACCCAGCTCAATATACCTGAATGGGGCCCCAGTGTACAGAGTCTCCCTGGCTCCTACTCTCTCTCTTTGCTGCCAGTCTGTGTGGTTCCTATGCAAAGGCCAGAGACCCCAGACCATTAACCCTGTGCCTGCCAACCCTACTGTGTGCCATTCTGGGAGTGGATTCATCGTTGCCTGCCAGTCCTGTGAGTAGAGTGACTCTTTGCTTATCAGAACTCTGCCAGCCCCGTTGTGTCCCCAGAACTGTGTATGGATCCCTCTTTTACCTGCCAGAACTCTGCCACCCCTGTTGTGTACCCAGAACTGTGTACAGATACACCTTTTTACCTGCCAAAACTCTGCCATCCCTGCTGTGTGCCCAGAACTGTGTACAGATCCCCTTTTACCTGCCAGAGCTCTGCCATCACCGTTGTGTGCCCAGAACTGTGTATGGATTCCCCCTTGCTTGCCAGAACTCTGCCATCCGTTGTGCGGCATGAACTGTGTATGGGTTAACCCCTACCCTCCAGAACTTTGCTACCCCTACCGTGAGTCCAGCCTGTTGCGGATTACTCTTCACCAGCCTGAACTCTGCTATCCCCGCTGTGGGCCAGCCCTGCGTTACTGACTTTTGCTTTTGCCCTTCTCCCATTCCTGCTACCTGGCTGCAAGCTGACCTCTCTACCGTTCAATGAAAGCTTTGTGGGTGCTCCTACTCTCCGCGTGTGTCTGTTCCACCTACACCTCCATTACACAAATACTACAAGCAATCAAACATAAAAGCTTACTCCTTTTTGAGATGTTGTGTAGATTCATTAATTTTTATGGACAGTCTACTGACTGGAATAGTACCAGCTGTTTGAAGAAAAGCCACTGTAGCACCAATTTTTAAAAAAGGGCCAAAATACATCCCTGGGAACTACAGGCCAGTTAGCCTAACATCAATAGTTTGCAAGCTATTGGAGGGGATGATAAGGGACTATATACAAGATTTTAGTAATCAGAACGGTATCATTAGCAGTAATCAGAATGGATTCATGAAGAATTGTTCTTTCCAGACCAATCTATTAACCTTCTATGAGGAGATGATCTTCCATCTAGATAAAGGAAGGTCGGTAGATGTCATGGTCCTTGATTTTGCAAAGGCATTTGATACAGTTCCCCATAAATGTTTACTGTACAAAATAAGGTCTGTCGGCATGGATCAAAGGGTGAGCACATGGATTGAAAACTGGCTACAGGGGCGAGTCCAGAGGGTGGTGATAAATGGGGAATAATGTCCTGGGACCAATCCTATATAATTTATTCATAAACAATCTGGAGGATGGGATAAACAGCTCAATTTCAGTTTTTGCGGACGATACAAAGCTAAGCAGGGCAATAACTTCCAAGCAAGATGTGGAAACCTTGCAAGAAGATCTAAACAAATGAATGGGGTGGGCAACTACATGGCAAATTAGGTTTAATGTTGGAAAATGTAAAATAATGTGTTTGGGTGCCAAAAATATGAATGAAGTTTACTCGCTAGGAGGAGAACCTCTGGGGGAATCTAGGATGGAAAAGGACCTAGGGGTCCTAGTAGATGACAGGCTCGTAAATGGCATGCAATGCCAGGCTGCTGCAAGCAAAACCAACAGAATATTGGCATGCATTAGGGGATTAACTCTAGAGATAAAACAATAATTCTCCCACTCCTTTAGTTTTAAAGGAAAATGGGTGTGCTGGCATCAATGTTTTTTAATGTTTGATATCTAAATAAAATATGTAACTTTTTAAGAATTGAGTTGATGCACCTCTCTTTGGCCTGTACAATCCGATATTTCTTCCCCTATTTTTTTTGTTAGGTTCACCTTATTCACTAAGCTCTGATGCACATTACCTTGCAAAGTGAACAACCTGTTTAGTACATCAGCCCCTTTGTTTTCTTTCTAAAGCATGTCTGAATAAAAAGTCTGTTCACCGCCAGCATGGTTCAGAGAAAGACCCTTGGTTTCTATGGGGAAGTAGTGATCCCTCTGGAGAGGTCCAACCAACCCTCTAAATCAGCAGGAAGTATGAACTTTGCTGATTGCAGAGCTATAGGTCTGACTCAGTAGGGAGCATTTCAGATCTCTGCAAAGAAACCACTGCTTCCCCACATAGAACAATACTCTGTATTTGCTTTAGAAAGAAAATAAACTGTAAGATTGTTTATCACCTTTTGTTTTGATGCCCCTGAGATGTATTTAGCAGATTCATAGCTAAAGTTCATTTTGACTTTCTGTACAACCCTGAAGGGAATGGAGACCCAGTAGGGATGATTGCATCAACCAGTACATCTATATTAAAATCTAATACAAACATTTGAATCTTTTTTTAACTTAGAAGTACAGTACAGTGCAGAGCCTGCTTTAACATAGTCATCCACCAAAAACTATTTCAGTTTTACAGATAGGATATAAATCAAGGAAAATCAAGGAGATTTACTCAACTAGCTCTGTAACTTTCTACAACAAAGAGCAGTCTCATTCATCAAAGCATTTGCAATAATAATTGTCTACCTTGCCCCACAACAACACTTATTCTCCCTTTCATTCTGCAACTGTCATTTTCTCATAGTTACAATGACTGGGTGGTATGGTGTATTACAGATAATTCTTTGTTTGGATTGGTACATGAGACACACTGTCTAAAAGCTATTCAGGTCACTGGGCATGGCGCATATGCCATTGCTGGGGTATCAATGTCAGTAAAGACAGCAGCTGACCACTGGGGACATTTGTAGCTGAAAACGGGAGAGCATAGTTGAGTAAGGATCTGACAGAAATAAAAGTAATATTCACTGCTGCTTATATTTGTAGTACACCAAAATTCAAAAGCTGAAGGATTGTCATTAAGGATCCTTTAAAGTGATACAAAAGTCTAATTTAATTTTTGTTCAAAAATTACAAACATGTTATACTTACCTGCATATGCAATGTATCACTAGAATTCCAATATACTATGTGATAAAAGCAGCGCTCATTCATGTTCCATCCTAAGAAAAATTTACTGATAGGAAGAGTGATTTCTCAAGTCCATACAGTCACTTTCACGGTCGAAGTCAAACAGACGAAACGCGTCTGGCACTGCTATACGACAACTTGGGGGACTAGTGGGAGCTGGTCAGCAGTGTATTTAGGTTTTGTGCTGCTCTAGGCCTGACTAAACTTGTGCACCCCCCCAATTTAAATATGAGCCACCCCTTCCTGTTTCCTGTCCCGCCTTGAAATTTTCCAGTGGGGACACTAGTTTTTTTGGGGGGGCAATAGATTCATCTTATTTGCAGAGATTTCCTCACACTTCCTGTTTGGCTGTGGGGCAGAACAATAACTCATTAGTTGGGGTCCGCCGCATGGGCCTATTGGGACACCCAGGTCCCCTACATATGTATAGGCTGTCCCCCCCGATGGTGGTCCTGCCAAGCTGCTTTATGGGGGTGCTAGACCGATTTGCCTCCCGGGCCAGTCCGCCCCATAGGACTGGTGCTACAGTAAGTGTATCGCATACCTCCGGGGACTCTTTTCGTGCTGCCCCCCTGCAAAGTGCCGCCCTAGGCCTGGGCCTTGTCGGCCTAGGCCAAGATACAGCGTTGGAGCTGGTGTGAACAGGGATGAACATTTGTTTTCCTGCTGGTCGGGTGAGAACATTCCTAGGAACGGATGTCGGTACGAACGCGTGGTTATCCGATCTCCAGCATGAACCTGTTTCTGTGCTAGCTTGACATGAGACATTTCTGAGTACCTTGTATTGGGGAATGGCGGGATGAGAAATAAACTGTGTTTTTTAAACAATAATGCACGATGTGGAGTGTTTCTCATCTCTCCCCCATTGGTGATGTGGTAGCGTATGACTAACCTCTAAGGACATCTGAGATCTTAGTAAATCCTTGTGAAGAAGTTATGAATAATTGATTGGAAACCAGTCCATTTATGCCTTTTTGCCAAGCATGAGAATGCAAGGCAATTAACTCTGGTGAGTGCAATTTCATGTGGGTGGTGGTGCTTGATGTCTTCCTCATGGGGTGATAGAATAAGTGAAGATTTACCTCAGAGCCACCTACATAAAGTGACTGTATGGACTTGAGAAATCACTCTTCCTATCAGTAAATTTTTCTTAGGATGGAACATGAATGAGCGCTGCTTTTATCACATAGTATATTGGAATTCTAGCGATACATGGTATATGCATTTTTGATTATTTTATAAGTAGCAGCTGACAAGATATTTCTATCTAGAGAGTCATTATTAGAGCGTGGATATAAGATCCTGGGTGTAGGCGGGTGTTTGTACGGATCTATTTGGAGTATGTTATACTTACCTGCCCTGTGCAGTGGTTTTGCACAGAGCAGCCCAGATCCTCCTCTTCTCGGGTCCCTTGCCGGCGCTCCTGGCCCCTCCCTCCTGCCAAGTGCCCCCACAGCAAGTAGCCTGCTATGGGGCACATGGGCTGAGCCGCTGCTCTATGTGTCCATTCAGATACAGAGCCACGGCTTGGCTTCGCCCCCTCTCTCTCCTCATTGGCTCACTGACTTTGATTGACAGCAGCAAGAGCCAATGGGCCCCGTTGCTGTCTCAGTCAATGAGAAGGGAGAGTTCCAGACAGCTGAGACTCTCATGCAACATTGCTGGATCAAGATGGGGCTCAGGTAAGTTATAGAAGGGCTGAGGGGGCTGCTGCACACAGAAGGTTTTTTTTATCTTAATGCATAGAACGCATTAAAAAAGCTTCTGACTTTAGAACCACTTTAAGAGAATTGCGCAAAGGATCCATTGGTCGGAACCAGCAGAGACCCACACAAAATGTATCATCAAACATATGTGCGATTGAAGCAATGGGGGAGATTTACTAAAACTGGAGAGTGAATAATCTGGTACAGCTGTGCACAGAAACCAATCAGCTTCCAGGTTTTATTGTTAAAGCTTCATTGAACAAGCTGACAGTTACCATGCACAGCTGCACCAGATTCTGAGTGCTGCAATTTTAGTAAATCTTCGCCAGTTTATTTATTTCCAACAACATCAAAAACGTCAGGCTTAAAGCGGTATTAAAGCCTGCTTTGTTATTTTTACCTACAGGTAAGCCTATAATAAGGCTTACCTGTAGGTAAAATGAATATCTCCTAACCGTGCACCGTTTAGGAGATATTCACCCTGCATGAAGCCGCTGACGTCACCGGCAGTGTTGTCATCACGGCTCCAGACACTCACAGCGCTGGAAGCCACAAACCCGGAAGAAAGACGAGGGGAAGATGTCAGCCCTCTCAATGCAACCCTCAAAAAGCCTCAAGGCACCCTAGTTGAAAAAGGCTGCTTAGACAATATATATGTGAATATTGGTAGCACTAAAGGAGGAAGTAATGTAAATGTATTTATATGTTATTATATTTTATGCGTTCTATATTTGTTTCTGTTTTTTTTAGTCACAATATAGAAATAAACACGGCCCTAATGCATTTCCTATTTATGATGTAACAGAAACAGGACACACCATTTACTTTGTCAATAACAATATTCCAAACAGAAATATAAGATAAAACTGGTCTTAGATCTGTGATAATGCAATTTTATTATTTTTACTGTAAGGTTCTTGGGGGAAAAAGATCTTGTTGAGTTCAACCCTCATCAGTGATAATTAAGTTTGACAGTGTGGGTTCTGCAGTAATTCACAAACCTGTACTTTATGCATCAGCATTGCTTATTATTCTAATTAAAGTGGAACATTGTGCCCTCGCCAGTCATTAGTGGGTTTTCATTCTGTAACTGACATTTGCAGAAATTAAAACGGGGGAGTTCATGTGAAGTCCAGAGGCATCCATGTTAAAATTAGCTTTGCCATGGCAACAGTCTTCAACAATTATCAAGAAATGATGTAGCTTTTCTGTTTTCTTTTTTTCTTTCTTTTTTTGATTGAGTCAAAAAATGCAATGTGGTCCCGGAGACTTTTAGACATTGAGCTGGCCAAGATAGATTTTGAACGTTCAAGAAAAAAAAAAAAAAAAAAACAGGTAAAATCTAAGACTGTAATAAAAAAAATAAAGGGCTCGCAGTGTAGAGGATTCAGCTGTAAGAACTATTTGTCTCTGCACATTATCTCAAGGAAGATCATATCTGGACAGCTATGGGATGACTGTAGTACTGGAGAATACCATATCCTTGAAAATAAAATAAGGAAATGACTTGCCAAAACATGTGTTATAACAAAAAGTGCATATGGGTCATTTTTCATTTATACAGTACATACTGTGTATGTGTATACATATGTATAATATATATATATATATATATATATATATATATATATATACACACACACTATATTACCAAAAGTATTGGAACACCTGCCTTTACACACACATGAACTTTAAGTTCATGCCCACCCTTTGCAGCTATAACAGCTTCAACTCTTCTAGAAAGGCTGTCCACAAGGTTGAGGAGTGTCTATGGGAATGTTTGACCATTCTTCCAGAAGCGCATTTGTGAGGTCAGGCACTGATATGGACAAGAATGCCTGGCTCACAGTCTCCATTCTAATTCATGTCTTTATGGGCTTTGCTTTGTGCACTGGTGCGCAATCATGTTGGAACAGAAAGGGGCCACCCCAAACTGTTCCCACAAACTTGAGACCATGAAATTGTCCAAAATGTCTTGGTATGTTGATGCCTTAAGAGTTCCCTTCACTGGAACTACTGGGGCCAAGCCCAACCCCTGAAAAACAACCCCGCACCATAATCCCCCCTCCACCAAATAATTTGGACCAGTGCACAAATCAAGGTCTATAAAGAATATGGATGAGCGAGTTTGGGCTGGAGGAACTTGACTGGCCTGCACAGAATCCTGACCTCAACCCAATAGAACATCTTTGGTATGAATTAGGGCAGAGGCTGCGAGCCAGTCCTTCTTGTCCACATCAGTGCCTGACCTCACAAATGCACTTCTGGAAGAATGGTCAAACTTTCCCATAGACACACTCCTAAACTTTGTGGCCAGCCTTCCCAGAAGAGCTGAATTTGTTACAGCTGCAAAGAATGGGCTAACTCAATATTGAACCCTATATGGGCTAAGACTGGGGTGCCATTAAAATTCTTGTGCGTATAAAGGCAGGCATCCCAATACTTTTGGTAATATAGTGTGTGTGTATATATATATATATATATATATATATATATATATATATTAAAATAGAGTAGTGGTCTCTGTACACATAACTGGTTGAGAGGCCCGTGTGCTGTTGTAGATAAAACTAACAGGACTCAAAAATATATATCTCAAAATGAAAAATCTCTAGGGTGCTCAGCCAATCAGTGGGACACAGCTTCAATAAAGGTAGAGTTTGGTCAAAAAAGTCTAACACGTATTTTGTGATGTGCAGAAAGTTTGGCGTTAAAGTGATACACGATTCAGTGGCTAACAAAGTATATTTCCACTTTTGCAGTCAAACTTGAGAAAATCCCACTAGATGTTTCTTCCTATCCACACAGCATACCTAAACAATACATTCTAAAAACTTTTCTTATCTTTTAGCTGTTTGTTTGGAGTATACATAAGACACTAAAGGCAACTTCTATTGCGTTGAACAAATGGCAATGTACAGCTAGGGGTAGCTTTTTTTGTTCTTGTTTATAAGCTTTTATTAAATGGAAAATGGTGGTACAAAAAAATCACGATTATACAGATATAAAAAGACAGAATATTCTGATACATATCTCCTGGTACAAATAGCATAGATAAGACTAATGAAGCCATAGAATAGTTGACAGACATGTAGGAAAATGCATCAAAAGATCTAAAAGGCTTGGTTCACACTCCCGCGACTTGGGATCCAACTTGTGAGATGTGAAATCCCATGTTAGTCAATGAGAGCTGTCCTAATTAGCACTACTGAAGTCGCTCCGACTTTAGAAAAGGTTCCTGTACTACTTCAAGGTGACTTCTATCCAACTTGTGCCCATAGACTTTAAAGGGAGTTGCCTTCAAGTTGGATCCTCATCTATATTGATGTGATTTGGATCGAACATTACAGGCAGATTACCCAGGCATTCCCTGAGTATCGCTTCAAAGTAGCATCAAGTTGTCCTCAAGTCACTAGCAAATCACCAGGAAATCGCCTAGCAAAACCACACCATAAGTCTTTCAGGTTGTGGTAGTGTGAACCGAGCCTCAGAAATAAGGTAAATGACTGCAGAAAAAACATTATTGTCAAGACTAATTGAATAAAAAATAAAAAAAAAAGGTTTACTAAAAAAAGCTACCAAAATATCCAAGAAAAAAGGGGATCAAAGAAAGATATTACAATTGCCATACCAAGAATACCATTTAGTATTGTAATACATCATATAATTATATAAACTATGGAATAATTTTTCCATACGGCAAATGGAGTCTACTCTCATAATTTGTGTAATAGGGACAGAGGGAGCTTTCCAATGCTTGGCTATAACCCAATAAATTGAAGCACAAATAATATGGATAAGTCTTATATGAGGGATAGAAATCTTTGGAATGGGAGCAACAAGTCAACAATTAGCTATTGTAAGGTCAATAGAATTACCAATAGAATACGCTAGATTACGCTAGACATGAGAATTTTCTCACATTCCAAAAAAATTTGGGCAAAAGAGCCCAGTGATGAGCAACTTCTAAAACAAATAGGTGAAAATGATGGGATGATAGAATTTAATTTAGCAGGGCTAAAATTCCACCTGGTAAAAAGTTTTATCGCAGTCTCACGGATTGTGATTGACCTAGTACATTTCCGAAGGTTCACAATGCATTCTTCCCATTCTTCAGTAGAGAGAACAACGTCAGAATCAGATTCCTATTTGTCCATGTATAAGAGCTTATCTTGGGGGTCCGCACTCACTAAATGATCATAAATCTCTGAGATGAGACCTCTTCCCCTAGGGGTTTTATGACATAGATGTTCATAAAATGTTGGGTTTGTAACCTTAGTTGTAAGTAGTGTAAAAATGTCTGATTTGAAAAAAACAGAAATGTTGGGACAGCTTTTTTTTAAAGGGGCACTAACATACAATGGCTAAGCCAGGCCTGGAATTTTTCCAGTTAGACAGTTAGATTAGCCATCTAATTTACAAGTGATAATGAAATCTGCCAGCACAGTAAAGACTGAGCTAATTAACCACTTCCGGCCCAGGCCTATTCTGGCACTCCTCTATTACATTCAAAATCATGATTGTTTTGCTAAAAAATTACTCAAAACCCCCAAACATTATATATGTTTTTTTAGCAGAGACCCTATGAAATAAAATGGCGGTCGTTGCAACTTTTTATGTCCCACGGTATTTGCGCAGCAATTTTTCAAATGTTTTTTTCTTTTTTAAACTGCTTCATGAATTTAAAAAAAAAACGAAAGTTTTCCCGATTTTTTTGTATAATGTGAAAGATGATGTTGTTACACTGAGTAAATAAATGCCTAACATGTCATGCTTTAAAATTGCACTCGTGGAATGGCGCAAAACTTCGGTATTTAAAAATCTCCATTGGCGACACTTTAAAAATTTTTACAGGTTACCTATTTATTTATTTTTTTACACTTTCCCTTTAATTTTTTTTTTGATCACTTATGTTCCTATTACAAGGAATGTAAACATCTATAAGACCCACATCTCTCCTCTAGGCTGGAAGGCCTGAGATAAAAAAAAGAAAAAAACAATTGCAGCCTTACCAGCTAAAAACAAGTCAGTGTTTACATTTTCCAAGGCCGGAAGTCACATCATAATGTCACACCCGGCCTCCAAGGTCATAGGCCAATCCGAAGGCCATCTGGTCCTCGGTCAGCTCTATGGTATACGGTCGCCGCCGGCTGATTCATTCTCTGGCTCGCCAATCGAACAGACGAGCCGGTAGAAGCACAGGAGGGGGCCGGGAGGGGGAGCCTCCCCCCGCCGTCTGTAAAAACAATCAAGTGGCTGAACAGCCACTAGGATTGTTTTTGCATTGCAGGGAATTGCTAGCAGAACAAAAGATATCTGAAGGATGCCTACAGGTGAAGCTATCTCCACTCAGTCCAGGGCATCATATGAAGGCCTTGGCCGGGAAGCGTTTAATGACAAAGAAGACCCCAATCCCCAGAAAGGATAAAAGTATGTCACATAGGGGACTTTTTTGTCCCCTATGTGATATAAATAAAGTTTTAGTGAAAGTAAAAAAAATAAAAATTAATGTAAAAAAATAAAGTTACACCCAAGCACTTAACAACCCTCAAAAGAAATTTTGAGCCCACCCTGCCCCCACCTGCATGCACCTGTCAGGGGCACCTATGTATGAAAACATCACTTGCGAAACGCAGGTTACGTATCGCCATGCATGCCGGAATGAAAGGAATCCTTTTACTGCAATTTTTTATGGTTAACTTTAAAATTATGACCTGTAGGAGTTTTTAAAGCATCACCTATGGAAAATATAGGGTACCAAAGTTTGTTGTTGTTTTGTAGCCACGCATAAATGTAAAGCTTGACAAGTTGGGTATCTCTTTACTCAGCACAACATTATCTTCTATATTTTACCAAAAACAAACTGGCTTATATATTGCGTTTTTGTGCCATAAATAACTTATTTGCATATTGTTACTGAAATTGTGCGCTTGATAAACCATTCCACAAATATTGTTTCACATAAAAACTACCACTATTTCTATTCTCCAGGGTCTTTACTTTAAGAAAAATATATAATGTTTGGGTTTTTTTCTCAATCTTTAGGCCAAAAATTATCTTTTTTAAAGTGTGCAAACATGGCAAAAACAGTTCTGGCAGCGAAGGGGTTAAAGCGGAGTTCCACCCACATTTTTCATGTGCATCCTTAAAATGAATTGACAATTTATTTATTTTTTTCTGTTCACTTACCTGATTTATGCCTATATCTAATTTCACTCCCTCCTTTAGTAGCCGTGGCGCCGTATGTCATTTCCAGCTTTGCATTGGCTCCTGGGAGATCCTGGTCAGCTTGGCATGGCATGGCTCTCATAATATTTAGCATTGGCCTTTATGGAAAATCTTGGTCAGCTTGACGTGGCACTGTGCCATGTCAAGCTGACCAAGGTTTCCCATAGACGCCAATGTTAAATGTTACTGGAGCTATGCCATGTCAAGCTGACCAAGATTGCACCACACTGCACATGTGCAAGATCAGCAGGTGCATGCTGGGTAGCCAACATGCACAGAATCCAGGAAGAAGGACACTGCGGCTTCAGATGCCCACACTGGATATGGCCGTGCTGTGCAGGAACTTTTATTTTTATCTTAAAAGTCATATTTCGTCCAGACCACCGCTTTAAGTAATTAAAAATGCAAGCTTTCAGAATGATTTAGATCATTCTGAAGGCTTTCATAGATTTCAGATAGATTTACTATCTTTATACAGCTTATATAGCTTTATACAATTCCGATTAGAATAGAGAATAGATTGGTTCTGAAACCCACATATTTATACAATGAGCTACAATGAGAGCAATGAAATATAACCATTAAAAAAATACAACTATTCTTTTTACACACTTGACATGGCAAGACCTGTGAGTGCCTTAATCACAGCTGCATTGTTACGTGAAAAAAGCTGACACTAAAAGGCTTAGAATAAAAAAGTGCTAATTACACTTAATTTGTATCACACTTAGCTGCATCATAATTATAATGTATTTTTTCCCAGTGAGCACCCCAACCAGGACAGCTTGCAAAAAACCTGCAACAATGCAAAGCTAAAGCCATTGCCTTTGCAAAAGCTTCTGCATCTTAAAGTGTATTTCCTCTTTTGCAGCTAAATGTGCTTTATATTTGTTACATGTTTTCATTTACATAGCATGACTTACCAAAAAAAAAAAAAAAATACTACTTATCCTTTACTTCCTCCTTCTGAAAACACCTTCTGAATTTTTCCTATGCTATGCAGAGGGGGTTGGGGAATTAATGTTTACTATAATTAACCCTGCCTGTGCTGTGCTGGCAGATCTCTTTATCAGTTGTAAACTGGAATTTATTTATTTAATTTTTATTTATTTCAGGTACTTATATAATGCTGTCAATTTATGCAGCACTTTACATATACATTGTACATTTACATCAGTCCCTATCCTCAAGGAGCTTACAATCTAAGGTCCCTAACTCACATTCATACATACTATTTTGAGTACTTTTTGATGTTTCTCCTAACAAAAGGTTACAAATTTAAAAGTTGAGCTTCTGCATTCTTTGTTAATGAGGGGAAACTCAGTGCATCCCTCTTTGTCAGTGGGGACAAAGTGAGTTTCTCTCATTTCAAATTGTTCAGAGCAGCTTGCAGCTGCATGAGACCTGCTCTAAAAAAAAACATATTTTTTTATTATTATGTTTAGGTATGCTGAGGGAATGGGAATACCTAACAAACATGGAGTGTAATTTTCTGAAATTTGCCTGCAAAATTGGAAATGCAAGTCCATGATTATGCACCTTGTAAAAACACTACAGTATGGCAGGATCAAAGCAAATATGTAGAACTGGCTGGGCAATGATAAGTGTTTGCTTTCAAATAAATAATGTACAAAGGAAATCCCATTCAGACTATTGAAAGCCCAAGAGCTTATGGATCACAGAGAAATGATATTCATTTACACATAGAACCAAATAGATTTCAAATTACAACATTAAGACCATCAAAGCAGATTTCAGGTTAACTACACCAATTGCAGTTTGCCTTATTTAAAGTGGTTGTAAATAGAGTTGAGCGAACCTCTGGAAGTCCGGGTTCTGCTGGTCCGTCCGAACTTCGGGACAAAGTCCGGGTCCGGGTCCGGACGGAACCCGAACGATCGCACGGACAACGAACCCCATTGAAATCAATGGGGACCCGAACTTTTAGGCACAAAAATGGCTGTAACAAAGTCCTGGAAAGCCCTAGAGGGCTGCAAAAGGAAGTAAAATGGGGGTAAGGGTAGGGCAAGTGCCCTACAAAAACATGGGGACAGGGAAATAACTTTAAATATTTTTTAAAAAATAAAAACATAAAAAAAGCAAAAATGGAGGTGAATGTGGATCATCTTCAAACTGTGTCTGAAAAGTATTAATTAACGGTAGAAGCCATATAACTGTTCTAAAATCATCTTCAAACTAGGGCAAGTGCCCTACAAATAAATG
>BLSH010146470.1:1084347-1099524 GCA_018402905.1 Glandirana rugosa
ACCCAAATGTAGGTGAAATTACGTTTCTTACGTAATTCTATTTTTCGAAAATGTTGATCACAACTCGCTTGGGCCTGACATTGCAATCCCAGGCATGGCTTGAAAGCCCACAGGCACCGTGCCTGGGCCTGGGCCTGTAAAGTTTTTAGTAAGCCGAAGCCAGGCCCCAAGACGATAAAATGAGGTGCACAACTCTTCGACGTCCCGTCGGTTAGTTTTAAAATGTCTCAAATCTGTCCCTCAAGCTTTCAGCTTCCTTTCCCTACACTAACCCAAGGAGCATGTGATTGCAGCACTGTGACTCCAGCTTATAAAGAGGCTGGGTCACGTGATGCACTGGCCAATCACAGCCATGCCATTAGTAGGCATGGCTGTGATGGCTTCTAAGGGCAAACCAGTGAAACGCTTGTTGATTGGCTGCCCTGCAGCTTCTCAACACGTGGAGTAAAATAGCAGAACCCCGGACCGAAGCCGAATGATTTTTGAAATGTCCGGGTCCGGGTCCGTGCCACGGACACCCGAAAGTTCGGTACGGACCCTAACGTTACAGTCCGGGTTCGCTCAACACTAGTTGTAAAAGCTTTTTATCTTAATGCATTCTTTGCATTAAAGTGGATGTAAACCCACCACCCACCCAGTATAAACTAATGACACAGTATTAATGTATATATACATGCAAGACTCTTGCATCTATCCATACCTTGCAAATGTCCTTCCTGTAAGCACCAGCAGCTCTGTAAAACGCTGAAATCAGAGGGTGTCTGTGTTTGCTGGAGTTTGGTGGGTGGGGTTGTGATGTCACAAGCCTCCCCACCCAACTCTGTACTGAGACATTGAGGAGGGAGGGAGGGGGGGCGTGTAAAACTTTCTCTGCTGTGTGAAGGAGATAAGCAAATTGCTTGTCACTCACAGAGCAAGGGGCGGATCCACTGTGTATTTCCCTGTTAGTCGGACATTCTCTTCCTGAAAAAAGATAAGCTGATTACTCACAGTTGGATTAACTCTTTGTGGCAAGACTGGGCACAGATGACATAACATGCTATACTCTACCAGGCAGAATTATTGATTACATTTTTTTTCGGGTTTACATCCACTTTAAGGTAAAAAACCTTTTAGATGCAGCCCCCCCAAATACTTATCTGCAGTACTGCTCTCTTTCCCTTTTCACTGGACTCAATGGGAGCAACAGGAGCCATTGGTACCTGCTGCTGTCAATAAAATCCAGTGATGAGGAGAGGGGGTGGGACCAAGCCACGCTATGTGCATCAATAGACAAACACAGTGCAGCTCAGGATCGAGCCTGCATGAGTACCCCCCTAGCAAGCATCTTACTAGGAAGCTCTCTGAAGGCAAGAGGAGCCAGGAGTGCCGATGGGGGACCCCAAAAGAGGAGGATTGGGGCTGCTCTGTGTAAAACCATTGAACACAGCAGGTAAGTAGAATATGTTCGTTATTTTAAAAAAAAGATCCATTACAATCACTTTAAGTGTTTTATGTTTTGCATTCCTTTTTTTCTTTTCATATTAAATTAAAAATATATTTCATTCTAAGCATCAAATGACCTTTAAATTTAGCATTTGTATCACCTTCCATACAACAGACACATTTACTTTTTTTTCCTTCCTTTTATGAGAAATCTTCTGAGGATTTGTTTGATGCTATCTAGATAGTATATTAAGGATATTATGGGTAATGCATAAGCTCATTCTCTACCTGACTTTATAAAGCTTGAAACAAGATTGTTGGTGTGGAACAACAGCTGTGTAGAACTGCGGTAATAAAATTTCATGGAAATTCCCACAAATCATTTTAATTAATTTTACCCTCAAAACTTTATGTACAAGGCATATGTGACCTTGATATTGTTTGACTGATGTTGATCAGTAAGGCAATCATCAGTGTTATACAGTGTAAGAGTAAGCTAAAACACTTTATCTTAGATAGTACTCTGTTGTAGTACATCCTCCAAACGTCCTTGAAACACTGAAGACCTAAGTGTTTGCACAGTATCAGTAAATATGGCATTATTTGGGTACGCATGGATCCCAATGAGTCATTTTGTCATATCCAGGTTATTTGGAAACCTTTGAATGCAAGTCATGTAAGTCACCAGAATCTGTCATCAACAACAGTGTTTGGTTTTGTAACAGCTCTTTCATTGAATATATATTGTGTTTCCAAGGAGTTTGCCAGTACGTAGATTATACTGGCAGATTTCAGTTTGAAATAAAATTGAACCCTGTCTATCCTAACAAAGGGTTAAAGATCTGGAAGCTGGGTTTGTGTAATGTAGGTTAATGAGAGGATACTCAGCCTGTCCTAAGCCTTAGACCCCTTTCACACCGAGGCAATTTTCAGGCGTTTTAGCGCTAGAAATAGTGCCTGTAGAGTGCCTGAAAACAGCCTCCCATTCTCTGCAATGAGTGCCTTCACACTCGAGCGGTGCGCTTGCGGGTCGTTCGGCAAAGTCCTGCAAGCAGCATCTTTGGGGAGGGTTGGGAGCGCTAAACGCCCCTGCCCATTGCAATGAATGGGCAGCACTTTCAAAGAGCCTGAAAAGCGCTTTGGGTTTATTTAATGGTCCTGTTTTCACGTGACCTTTAAAAACCAGCCCGCTAGTGCCCCGAAAGCGGTGCAAAAGTGCCAGTAAAACGCTGCTATAGCTTTGGCTCTGTTTTGCCGGCACCCCAGTGTCACTCCAAGGCCATGAGACCTTTTCCCAAAGAAATGCAAAAGGTAAAAAAATATTTTTAATATTTTTTAAGTAAGCTGTGCGAATGGGAACACAAAACAAAAATGTATTATTGGTGCTTCTATAGTGCCATAAGTTTAAGCACATTACATATACGGTATAGTGTACTTCAGTTCACATCAGTCCCTGCCCTCAAGAAGCCTACAATCTAAGGTCCCTATCTCACATTCATACACATACCAATTTAGACAGGAGTCAACTAGTCTACCAGTATGTCTTTGGAAGCCTATGCAGGGACAGGGAGAACATTCTAACTCCAGGGTGGTTGGGATTTGAACTGATGACCCTGGTCTGGTAGGCAGAAGGGCTAACCACTTAGCTACTGTGTTGCCCAAAAATATAGTAGGGTTTTCTCAAATTTGACTGGAAAAATGGGAATACAGTTTAAGGGTACCTGTAGACAAGTGTGCAATGCAGGATCTTAATGCCAGCTTTCCTACACTTACTTTGAGCTTTTAGTGACTGCCTATATATTTCTATTCATTTCTCTGATGAGCAGAGGTTACCACAATGCATTTCAGCACAGGTCTGCGGATTTAGAATGCACAAAGCTTCATTTTTGGTTTAATGATCAGCGAGATCTTCACGCCTGTCCTTTTCACTGTTAATTACACATGTTAAAATAAAATTAGAATATGATTTTACTTTGATTTAAAAAACTATTTTGTTTTGCATGGTCAGTTTGTATGTAAGTTGTGTAGATGGTGGACCTTATTTATCAGGTGTCTGAAAAAGAGCATCTTATATTGCTCAGAGCAACCGGATTCCAACTGTAATTTTTCTAGTACAGGTTTAAATAGTAAGGGAGAATCTGAGTGTTTTAATTATGCAATAGAGACCTTTATTATTTGAGATACTTTTTTCATTATTCCTTTTAAACATTACTTAAAAATCTCAGTATAATATCTGAAACCGAGTGAACGGTGTGAAGTCTGCCGTCAGTTGTAGCCTTGTGGCAGAAATGCCACACATTTATGCTGTGATACAGAGCCAACGCTCCAGGAAAGGGATGAGCATGCAAAGACATGAATGAAGGCTTTATTATTCATGATCTAATGTATCCATAGTTCATTGCAGTACATTTGTTTATATGCACAACTGAATGACGTCTACTAAGTTCCAGGTGCTTGCTTTATTTTCTCTACACCTACACAGTGCAGTTAAACACTGTCTCCTACTCAGACATTTCAGTAGGAATCGTTACAATGCTTCCAGTAGTGCCACTAGGCTTGGTTATTCGTAAAGAGTGCTATTGTGTGGTGAACAACATAGTACTATGTACATGTATATATATATATGCTGAAATATTGCCAGTCATTTGAGAAACAAAAGACTATATACAGTTTGAAAACTATGAACTAAGACTTTAAGTAAGACGTTTTAAAGTTTAAGAAAATTGGTATAATGAAAATGCGTAGGCCTCTTTGTTGTGGTTTAAACTTGCTGGCCCTGCATATCTTACTATTTGTGTAGACTGTTGTTTTAGCTCTTATTAAAGCGTCCCTGGTCCCTTAAAGCAGATTAAACAGCACAGTGCTTGTGCTATGTAATCTGCCCCCCTCTAAACTGTAAAAAAAAACCCTGAACCTGACACTTCCTGTATTCCCCTCTCTGCATTGACTATGAAGTCAGGGCTTCTGAGCCCTGACCACCGTTGTCTGTGACGTCAGCAGCCCTGCTCTCATCTCTCATCTCTCCCCCTATTCGCTGCCTGTGTCTCTGTAACCACCCCCCCGGGCGCTATTGCCGCTATTAGCGGGATATAAAAATTAAAAAGTCTATGCCAGCCCCTCTATTAGAGGCTGGCATAGCACACTGTGTTAAATACCTGTTTAGCCCTGGTAGTAAACCCTCCTATCATTTTCAGCCAGGGAAGCTGCCAACTTGGCCTCTGTTTAATCTACAACTTCCATGATGCTGCACATGTGATCAGCTATGACACCAGCCATTGGATGGTTTGATAGTTTGGTTTACAGCACAACCATGGGAGTATTACATTTCCGGAAATGTAACTGGTTTTGAAACTGTTAAATGGATGGGTTTACTACCGCTTTAAGGCTGGTCACATGACTTTCTGGCCGGTTTCCAGGGCTACTGCAGGAGGGGCTGAGCGCCATGTGATCTCCCCAGCTGACGTCAGAGGGAGATCTCAGTTTCTCCTGCAGTATCCATCCAACGGAGCTGAAAAGCGGCCGCAGGTCATATGACCGGCCTGAAGACAGCTCTAAATAGGTATTTACCACGCCCATTTTTTAAAAGAAACTGTCACAGTGTGCTATACCATCCTCTAATTGAGGGGCTGGCATAGACTTAATTATGAAAAAGACAAAAGACATACAAGGGCGCACTGGTCTAGCGCATTATGCTCAATCAAAAATGTAATAAAAATCATAAAAACATACTCACAAACAAGTTCAGGTATAAAAGCATTTGAACACACAGCAGCTACACATCCATTTCTGCCTCACACTGGTGGATGGTATCCCATACAGGCTGGCTGACGCATTTCGAGGCCTTGACGTCTTCCTTGACGTCAGACTTAATTATGTGAGTTCACAAACACTTTAAGGAGTATGTAGGCAATGGTCGTGCCTGTTCCATGTGTGACCAGGTTGCAAAAGCCACTGAAAATAATTGAACAGTCTATGTTGTTTTGGGGGCTCCTTACAATGGATGTACTGCTCCCCCTGCTGCTATGACACTGGGGGTTGATTTACTAAAGGCAAATAGACAGTGCACTTTGCGAAGTGCAATTATACTCTGCACATGCAGTTGCTCCAGAGCTTAGTAAGGCCCCATTCACACCTGAGCGTTTTGTAGCTTGAAGCATGAAGCTAGAAACCGCTGGAGGGGAAAAAATCACTCATTCTATATGGAGATGGTTCACATCTCCACTCCAAAACGCCTGAAGCCAAATGCCTGAAGCTCAAACAAGTTCTGGAGGTATTTTTTTCAGGCAGATTTGGGCATTTTTCTGCTTTTTACATTGGTAACCTTTTGACCTGTACAAAATCGCAGCAAAAACGCAATAAAAATCGTGTCAAAAATTGCAGCAAAATCTTTCCTGCCTGAAAACGACACGCTCAGGTGTGAATGCAGTCTAAATGAGGTAAAGCTTGACTTTGCAAAGAACCCCTAATCACGTGCACGGAAAATTTAAAAAAAGAGCATTTTTGCTAGCACGTGATTGGATGATGGAAGTCAGCAGAGCTCCTGCTCATTTACTGCAGAGTGCAACTGGACTTTTAAAAGTGCACAGTTTATTTGCCTTTAGTAAATCAACCCCTAGGTACTTCTTTAACTACTTGACCTTCGGAAAGGTTTTACCCTCTTCCTGACCAAGCCATTTTTTGCAACATGGCACTGCGTTATACTAACTGACAATTGCACGGCAATGCAACGCTGTACCCAAATAACATTTCTGTCCTTTTTCCCCACAAATAGAGCTTTCTTTTGGTGGTATTTCATCACCTCTGTGGTTTTTATTCTTTGCACTATAAACAAAAAAGACCAACAATTTTGAAAAAAAAAACAATATTTTTTACTTTCTGCTATAAGACATACCCATTAAAAAAATGTAAAACATCTAATTTCTTCATAAATTAGGCCAATATGTATTCTACTACATATTTTTGGTAAAAAATATCCCAATAAGCGTATATTGATTGGTTTGCACAAAGGTTATAGTGTCTACAAACTATGGGATGTTTTTATTTTTTGTTTTTACTAATAATGGTGGCGATCAGCGGCTTATAGCAGGACTGCAATATTGCAGCGGACAATTCAGACACCTAACTGGCACGTTTGACACTTTTTGGGGACCAGTGACACTAATACAGTGATCAGTGCTAAAAAAATATATGCACTGTCACTGTACTAATGACACTGGCTGGAAAGGGGTTAACATCAGGGGTGATCAAAGGGTTAACTCTATGCCTAGGTTGTGCTTTTCACACTGTGCGGGAAGTGCTTTGACTAGGGGACTGCAATATTGCAGCAGACAATTCGGACACCTAACTGACACGTTTGACACTTTTTGGGGACCAGAGACGCTAATACAGTGATCAGTGCTAAAAAAATATGCACTCTCACTGTACTAATGACACTGGCTGGAAAGGGGTTAACATCAGGGGCGATTAAAGGGATAACTGTGTGCATAGGTTGTGCTTTCTCACTGTGAGGGAGGTGCTTTGGCTAGGGGAGGGCAAAGATCCATGTTCCTGAGAAGCACAAACACAGTATCAAAGCCTTCCCCACTTATAGAAGGACAATCTGCCTTGTTTACTTAGACAGACTGCCGTTTTACTTGTATCCCAAATGTTTGGCAGGTCCCGGCGGACATCAAGTCTGCCAGACCCCCTGATTGGCTCCCGCTGTGTCCAATCACAGCAGGCGCGAGTTGCCCGCAGCGCGGGGGCGCGCCCCAGACCCGGAAGTGTCAGATCACCTACTAGGTACATGATCAGGCACAGAGCGGTACAACCTAACACAGTAAATGTACATGGAGCGGTCACTAAGAGGTGAATTCCAAAGCATGTGTACAAACAATTCGATTATGTCAAAAATCATCACTTTGTAAAATATATGTTCTTTATCATACATTTCTTATTGTTATTTTGAGCCCTAAAGTGACATTAAACTCTGGTTTTAAAAAATTCCATTGAACTATATCTTTTTAACTCTAAAATGTACCTGCTAATATTCTCAGCTTCTTCCAAATCGCCTAATTTCTTTTTTTTTTTTTTTTTGCTGTGATCCAGTTTCCTGCTAGAGGGTGGCTACGTTCATTCTCTTTGGTGCCACTGTATGTTGGAGCGTAGCCTCCCTCACTGGCTCAGAGTTTCCTAGGGGTTCCTTGAGCAATGGTTAATTTCTACCTCTCAGATAAATTCCCAATGACATCATTGATCTTTTTAGCTATCTGTAAGGGGGGTAATTCTTCCCAATGACCACCAGTGTAAGGAGCATTCTTCCCATTGACCATCACACTAATGTATCATGAGTTGTAGATTTTTAATTTCCCGAGACCGGAGAACTATTTCAAGGGTTCCTCTGTGTTGAAAAGGTTGAGAAAGGCTGATCTATGGGATTGGTTGTGTTCATAGAGCAGTGCACAAGACCGCAATTAATGTGCATTATTCACTCCAAACAAAGGAAGTGGAGAGGAAAAGGAGAGGTTCAGGGACTCACAGAGGATGGAGGAGGCAGAAAAAACACAGTAAGAAACAATTTCATGAAAAATAGATTACAGGGCCATTAATTAGTGGATGTGTATGGATTATTTTTGAAAATAAAGATAGTGTCTAGTATCCCTTTAACCACTTCAGCCCCGGAAGGATTTCCCACTTTAGGACCAGAGCACTTTTTGCGATTCGGCACTGTGTCACTTTAACTGACAATTGCGCGGTCGTTCGACATTGTACCCAAACAAAATGTGTGTCCTTTTTTTCCCATCATTTCTGATCACCGCTATAAACAAAAGAATAGCGACAATTTTGCAAAAAACCCCAAATTTCTTACTTTTTGCTAAAATACAAATCCAAAAAATATATAAAAAAACATTTTTTTCCATCAGTTTTGGCCGATTTATATTCTTCCTCATATTTTTGGTAAAAAAAATCACAATCTGCGTTTATTGATTGGTTTGCACAAAAGTTGCCTCGTTTACGGACGATGAGAATTAATTTCTGGGGTTTTTATATAGTTACTTTTTTTTACTAGTAATGGCAGCGATCTGCGATTTTTAGCGGTACTGCCATATTGCAGCGGACATGTCAGACCATTTTGACACTTTTTTGGGACCATTGGCATTTATACAGCGATCAGTGCTATAAAAATGCACTGATTACTGTGTAAATGCCATTGGCAGTGAAGGGGTTAACCTGCAGGGGGCGCTCTAAGGGTTAACTATGTTTCCTGGGTGTGTTCTAACTGTATGTGGGCTGGCCTGGCTGGGGGAAGGGAGTGATCACAGCTTCCATATACAGGAAGCCTGTGATCAGCGCCCTTCCCCCTCTAACAGAACGGAGATCCGTGTTTACTTACACGGACCTCCGTTCTTTCACTGCGGGGAGGGCATCGCGGGTAGCCGGCGGCGATCTAGTCCGCCCTACCCACTCCCTGGCCCCCCCTGGCCTCCGGCGGCGCACGCGCGCTCACAGTGAGACATATCGCAGCCGCCGTCATATGACGGAGGTTTGCGATATCGAGCCACTCTGTCGCCGTCAGACTGCGGTTGGCGGTCGGCAAGTGGTTAAACTTCACCTCCGCTGTCACTCAATACTAGTTTATTATGTGTAAGAAATATGTTTCGGTGACCCACAAAATATACAAGAGATGCTGTTTTTGATGACCTGCCAACCTATCTACATGCGTGTATACAGCAGAAAGGAAGGTCAATGAAAGTGATGAAACCTGAAACCTGAAAACATGCATCTTGAAGTAACCTGGGACATTTTGGGGTTTATTTACTACAGGCAAATAGACTGTAAACTGTGCAATTGCAGTTGCTCTGGAGCTTAGTAAATGAGGTAAAGCATCATTTTGCAAAGACAACCCAAATACATGCAAGGAAAATGTTTAAGAAAAACATTTTTTGCACGCGATTGGATAATGGAAGTCAGCAGAGCTTTTGCTTTATTAAGCTCTGGAGCAACTACACTTGCAACATGCTTCTATTTGCCTTTAATAAATCAACCCCTTTGTTTTTTAAATTAAAGGAGATGAAAGGTGGGAAAAATCATTATGGGGAACCCCTTCTAAATTTAAAATAATGCATTAAAATAAAGTTTGTCATTAAAAAAATGACATCATAATTCATCCCTGGAAACCATCACCTTGACACCCAATGATATATCAATGGCCTGTATCCTGCTTGGTCTTCTGGGTGCTTAGTCTTATACATCTATAAAGTCACTTAGATGTAACCCAACTTTGCATGTAATTCATATGTACCTGTAATGATACACATGAATTGCACACATCTTTGTGTTTTTTAGCGTCTTTTTTTTTTTCCGCTACAAAACCCAGGTTTGGTATCTGGGAATGTGCTTGAAAATAATCTTTTTCCTATTTTGCCACAAATCTTTTTCTACATTTTGTACGAGTTGCTTGGATTGGATTGACTTATTGGATTTCCTGGAGCGCCTCATATCATTCAAGATTATAGGTCTCCAACTTTTCCCTTGCTGTCTCATTAAGGAAACATACAGGGTTGCTTTTTGCTCTGCACGGGGCTTTAGCCAGATGTCATAACCCTTCTGTTTACCTGCTCTAAAGTACAAGTGAAGACAAGTGGGATTCCTTGAGACCCCCACCTAAACGCTCAGAAGAAATTTTGAATTCAAGTGTGTGGATCACATGGTTATTTTTTTTTTTACTGGACTGACCTTTATTGAAAAACACGGTAAAATGTACAGTGTAGAACTACATCATTAATCATTTCTTAGATAACGTGTTCTCTCAGCTTCTCAATAAAAGGAAGCACAGCACATGAAAATATATTCTTACGCTGAAAAATGTTTACTAATATTTCCAATGGCTTCTGTTGAAAAATGCACTTACTGTCCTGTAAGCTAAGGATAAGGATGGTTTTACTGTCATTCCAAAACATATTGTACATGAAAGGAAACAACATGAAGTACTAAAATCTGGTAGTAATAATAATAACATTTAAGCAAAACATATTTAAAAAATAAAAATAATAAATACATATGTGAACATGAGTATATAGTAAAGAATATACAGTATATGCCAGTTGCCATTTCTCAACTAAAACATTTCCATATCAGGGGTATAAAATTCTTCAGTCAGCCCAACATAGGAGCCTACGGTTGGCTTTAAGAAGGGAGGAGATATGTTTTTTGTGAAAACACAACAAAGGCTTAAACTGGTTGCAAAGGCAGAAGGTTTTTTTATCTTAATGCATTCTATGCATTTAGATAGTGGTCTCCAAACTGTGGCCCGGGGGCCAGATGTGGCCCTTTGCTTGCCTTTATCCAGCCCTTGGGGCATTATTCCATCCACTGATTCCAACAATGGGGTATAACTCCTGGCACTGACATCAAAATTGGAGCACTATTTCTCAGACTGACACCATCAAAAGGGCACAATTCCTCCCACTGACACCAATGATGCGCCACTATTCCTCCCACTGACACCAATGATGGGGCACAATTCCTCCCACTGACACCAATGATGCGCCACTATTCCTCCCACTGACACCATCAAAAGTGCACAATTCCTCCCACTGACACCAATGATGCGCCACTATTCCTCCCACTGACACCAATGAAAGGGCACAATTCCTCCCACTGACACCAATAATGCGCCACTGTTCCTCCCACTGACACCAAGGAAAGGGCACAATTCCTCCCACTAACACCAATTGGGCAAAATTCTCTCCATTGACATCCTCGATGGGGCACTGTTCCTCCCATTGACACCAAAGATAGGGCATTGTTTACTCCCGTTGGATGCCAGGACATTTTCTACTTCCATTGGCCCTAGTCTGCCCCCCTAAAGTCTGAAGAACAGTAAACTGGCCCTTTGTTTAGAAAGTTTGGAGACACCTGCATTAAGATGAAAAGCCTTATGAGTGCAGCAGCCCCCCTCAGACCCCTAACACTTACTTAAGGCCCCTCTCTGTCCAGCTCTGTCCTGATTGGCTGAGACACAACAGCAGTGCCATTGGCTCCCACTGCTGTCAATTAAAGTCAGTTAGCCAATCAGGGGAGAGAGGGGATGGGGTTGGGTCGGGGCTCAGTATCTGAATGAATACACAGAGCTGCCTAGGTGCCCCCATAGCAAGCTGCTTGCTGTGGGGGCACTGAACAGGAGGGAAGGGACAGGATCACAGAAGATGGACCTGAGAAGAGGAGGATCTGGGCTGCTCTGTGCAACAGAGCAGGTAAATATAACATGTTTGTTATAAAAAAAAGCATACTTTTTTTAGTCTAATTGATATGAAAATATGAAATATGAAAATCTAGTGATTCTGCTAGTAACACATTTCCAGACCAAATAAAACAAGTTAATTTTTAGGGTTTACATTTTCTTTAATACACCTTACTACCTTTCTTCCATACCTCTCCAGCACCAGTGTCAATAAACAGAGGCAGGCAATGGATGATTTTATTTCCTCAATAACGATTTAGGGTGTCCCTAACACAATCACCATGTTGTTGATCAGACTGAAATAATAAAGAAATCACTTTGCTGGTTTGAATTTCATTTTAACCACTTGCAGACCGCCGACCGCAGTCTGATGGCGACAGAGTGGCTCGTTATCGCAAACCGCCGTCATATGACGGCGGCTGTGATAACTAGTGCTGTGAGCGCGCGCCACCGGAGGCGCGCTCGCACACTCACTGTGTCCGGGGGGGCAGGGAGCGGGTAGGATGGACTCGATCGCCGCCGGCTACCCGCAATGGCCCCCCACAATGAGAGAACCGAGGTCCGTGTATGTAAACACGGATCTCTGTTCTCATAGAGGAGGAAGGGCAGTGATCAGAGGCTTCCTCTATGTGGAAGCCTTGATCATCCCCTTTCCCCAGCTAGGGCAGCCCACATAAAGTTAGAACACGCCCAGGGAACACAGTTAACCCTTAGAGTGCCCCCTGCAGGTTAACCCATTCACTGCCATTGGCATTTACACAGTAATCAGTGCATTTTTATAGCACTGATCACTGTATAAGTGCCAATGGTCCCAAAAAAGTGTCAAAATGGTCCGACATGTCCGCTGCGATATCGCAGTATCGCTAAAAATCACAGATCGCCGCCATTACTAGTAAAAAATAAAAAAATAATAAAAACGCCAGAAATGAATTCTCATCGTCCGTAAACGCGGCAACTTTTGCGCAAACCAATCAATAAGCGCCGATTGTGATTTTCTTTTACCAAAAATATGAGGAAGAATCTAAATCGGCGCAAACCGATGGAAAAAAAATGTTTTTTATATATATTTTTTTTTTATTTATATTTTAGCAAAAAGTAAGAAATTTGGGTTTTTTTTGCAAAATTGTCGCTCTTCTTTTGTTTATAGCGGCGATCAGAAATGACGCAGAGGTGATCAAATACCACCAAAAGAAATCTCTATTTGTGGGAAAAAAAAGGACGCAAATTTTGTTTGGGTACAACGTTGCACGACCGCGCAATTGTCAGTTAAAGCGACGCAGTGCCGAATCGCAAAAAGTGCTCTGGTCCTAAAGTGGGAAATCCTTCCGGGGCTGAAGTGGTTAAAAAATGCTTGTCTACCAAGATGTTGCAGTAGATTTTCCATCTACTACCCCCCAAATTGACTTTTTTTATGCTGCTGGTATCCCAACATTAAGAGACATTTGTAGGGTAGGGTACTCCGTAGGGTAGAAAAGTGACTCTATCTTCTTAGTAGCTGCTTTGTGAAAATGCTGTCTCAAAATGGTAACTTATCCAAACATTTCTACATTCAACTATAGGCAAAATGTTTTTCTTATTTTGGCTAGAGCAAGGGAGGGTTATAACCCCAGTCGGATATTTTTTTTACCACCTCTGTTCCATTTGTTCCTGTTGCAGAGTTTCCATTCATTTCTTGTCCCATAGTCAAACAGGAAGTAAGAGAAAATCCCTGCAAATTAAGGGAACCCATTGGTGTCTTCCAGGTCATCAGAACTAGAATCCCAATTGGAAGATTTTCCCTCTATTACTTTTCTGGGGACAACCCAAAATTTGTGATTTCATTTTGCTTTCACTTTCAACAATAATGGTAAACAGGGGCCATAGACAGCAATAAAACCTTACGGGGTTTTAATCCCTCTCCACTCTATCCAAAAGAGGAAAAAAATAGTTTTGTCTTTAGTTATAGTTTAAAGCGCCAAAACTTTACTTTCTGCAAGCAGAGGACCCATGCAATTAAAAAAAAATGTTGCAATTTTTATGTCACACTATATTCGCACCACGGTTAACCAAATCTATTTTAAAGAACACATTCAAATAAATGGTAGAGCACATAAACTAATTTGAGTAAATCTATACAAAATATGTCAGAATTAAAAATTGTGTGCAGCTGCAAAATATTGATTGGCTTTAATACTTTTGAATCAGAGACCAAAGATGTTGTAAATGAGTTTCAGAAAAGTGTCAGACTTTTTTAGTTACATAGTTTATAAAGTTGAAAAAAAAGACACATTTCATCCAGTTCAACCTATGTGTGTATATGTGTGTGGTTTTAACAGTTCCCATAGCCTTGTACTGTATATTCCACTTCCTGAAGAAGGCAACTAAAAGTCTTTGAAGCTGTCAACACTGTCAGCTAGTACCACTTCCTGGGGGAAGGAGTTCCACATTTTTACTAATCTATCAGTGAAGAACCATTTCTGCAATCTAAGGTTAAACTTAATTTCTTCTGACCTCAAATTGTGGTCATGTGTCCTCTTCGGGGACCTTAGACTAAACAGTTTATTACAGTTACTGGAGTCACCTTTGATATATTTGTACATCATAATCATATTAATCACCACTTCTTCAGAGTGAATAGCTGTAATCTATGTAATCAATCCTCATAGCTGAGGTCCCTCATCCCCTCCCCTTATTAATTTTGTTACCTGTTTCTGAACTCTTTCTAATTCAACAACGTCTTTCTTGAGGAATAGTGACTAAGAGATTGATTTATCTCTTGAATTATGCCCTTTTTAATTTATGAGAGTAGTTTTCTAGCTTTCGTAGCTGCGACTTGCATGCCATTGCTAAGTCTTTGTTCTACAAGCACCCCCAGATCCTTTTCCACCATTGATTGTCCCAGAGGAGCCCTTCTAATGCAAAAATATGCATGTGTATTTTTGGCAACCATGTGCATAACTATACATTTCTCAATATCAAACCTTATCTACCATGTAGGTGCCCAACTCCCTATTTTATAAAAATCTTCTAATTATGTTGTATTCTGTGTCAACATTATTTCCCTGCATAATTTGTTTCATCAGCAAACATCAAAACTGAGCTCTTGATTAGAGTTGAGCGAACACCTGGAAGTTCGGGTTCTGCTGGTCCGTCCGAACTTCAGGACAAAGTCCGGGTCCGGGTCCGGACGGAACCCGAACGATCGCACGGACAACGAACCCCATTGAAATCAATGGGGACCCGAACTTTTAGGCACAAAAATGGCTGTAGGAAAGTCCTGGAAAGCCCCAGAGGGCTGCAAAAGGAAGTAAAATGGGGGTAAGGGTAGGGCAAGTGCCCTACAAAAAAATGGGGACAGGGAAATAACTGTAAATATTTAAAAAAAAATAAAAACATAAAAAAAGCAAAAATGGAGGTGAATGTGGATCATCTTCAAACTGTGTCTGAAAAGTATTAATTAACGGTAGAAGCCATATAACTGTTCTAAAATCATCTTCAAACTAGGGCAAGTGCCCTACAAATAAATGGGGATAGGGAAAATAAATTAAAAT
>BLSH010146470.1:1103983-1119878 GCA_018402905.1 Glandirana rugosa
AACAAACAAGTTCTATAACTTTAACTTTAGTTCTCATCACAACTCGCTTGGGCCTGACATTGCAAGCCCAGGCATGGCTTGAAATCCCACAGGCACCGTGCCTGGGCCTGGGCCTGTAAAGTTTTTAGCAAGCCCAAGCCAGGCCCCAAGACGATAAAATGAGGTGCACAACTCTTCGACGTCCCGTCGGTTAGTTGTTCGCAAAGTGACCAAACGGGAATCTTCGGTAGTGTCGGTACGGATGATTACCGTACCGACACTAACCGGCCACGTAGTACACTGGGTCGGAGAAATATTCAACCCGAACGATTTTTGAAATGTCCGGGTCCGGGTCCGTGCCACGGACACCCTAAAGTTCGGTACGGACCCGAACGTTACAGTCCGGGTTCGCTCAACACTACTCTTGATTTCAATTTCAATATCTTGAACAAACAAACTGAACAGCATTGGCCCCAAGACAGAACCCTGGGGAACACCACTCACAATTTTAGACCATCCAAAGAATGAGTCATTTATCACAACTCTTTGGACCAGTTTCCTATCCATGTACATACAATTTCATCAACTCCAACAGGCTTCATTTTATAGAGTAAATGCCTTAGTCAAATCTATATAAACTAAGTCCAATAGTCCAATAGCAGGGACTCCCAGGAGCTATACTTGTCGCACGTCAGTACCCTGCTTCTCTGTGTCCAGACCCGTGTGACGCTTTGGCTCCTGGCCTTTTGTGTTACCAATTCTATATATACCTATAGCAATTTTTTCTACTGGGCTGTGGTGTACCGTGGCTTGGGCCCTGGTCACTTTTGGTGGCATTGGGAGCACACATGCATTATTGAGAGGCATTATATCATCTGTCCCCTGAAGAAGCTGGAAACACGGTGGAACATGTTGGGACATTCCCTGCCTGTACCAATGTAAACTCTCTGCACAATGATGACCTAGTGTCTAATCAGCATGTACCACCAATGTTTTTAATATACCATGTGTAACGTTGTCAATTTTAATTGATTACTATTAAATGCTATTGATTTTTTTTAGATTTTCTTTACTGCCTTCTTCAATTTATGTCTGCACCGCAAACATTCCCATACCTTTTATAGACCTATATGGCCTAATACCTTCTCCACTCTACACTGCTTGGGGAATGAGGTGCAACTGATATATACTCGGCCCTCTAGTGGTATACCTGTCTAAGTCCAATAGACTTTCCCCATCCAATATCTCTCTTACGTCCTCATAAAACGATAACAGGTTGGTCTGACAAGAAAGGTATTTTCCATGCTGGCTGTCATACCTTTATCACAGACAAATTTCTGTATCGAGTCCCTTACTATTCCCTCAAATATTTTACATACTATTCATGTCAGGCTTATTAATGTGTAGTTTCCTGGGAACTAACATTGCTAAAAAGAAAGTTTACCAATGGCTGCTTACATATGGTAATTGTCTCATGATGGATACAAAGTTATATACTGGTTGCTTGATATGCTTAATAGTAATATTAAAAAGTATAAACTTTAATTTGGTATGCTTCATCAAACATAGAGCTTACTAAAATGACTTTGGGCCTGCAATTAAATGGGAACATACCTTTGTTAGATTTGCAAAGTACGCGCAATTATTTTTACATACAACAGCCTGTTTGTTTTTCCTTGCTAAGCATAAATAGCTAGCCATAAATTACTCTGAGCATACATATTTTAAGAAAAATTACCCTTTCACATAGTATGTAAAATGGAGCACAGTTGGCGTGAAATCTCATTTATCAAAGAAGAAAAGTAATAATTTCATTGGAAAGGTCCACCACTGGGAACTGACTGGGATAATGCTGCATTACAGGTTAATGAAGAAATAAAAACTGATCTATTATTGCTATTAAGGAAGCATGGAATATGTTCTGTGCTAAAGTAATAATAGTGTGAGGATAATGGATTTGTCAAAATTATCTAATCGCTATATGGATAAAAAAAAATAGGCCTATCATTATTGACATTTCTAATAGAAAATAATTTTGTCACAAAAATAGCACGTTGTATCCATTTGTATTTGCCTGTATTTGAAAAACAATTCCACTGATACACTGCTTCTAAGAAATATTTTTTTTATATAAAAAGGAGCTGAATTTTAAAAACTAGAACAATCATGGAGCTATTAGCCACAGCAAGCAGGCAAGTTTTATTTTTAGTTTTTGGAAAATGAAAAAAGAAAAACTGTTTACCATTGGTAGTAGTTGTAGTTTTGTCTCAGTTGCTAGTTTTCGTAACTCACTGTAATGCAGAATTCAGGGAGCCAGTGGTGCTGTCACCAACCCTTAGGGGATGCTCTGAAGGAATATATGGAGAATGCACACCAGCAAGGAGGAAAGGGAAGTTCATCTCGCAGCTCTGCCTTGGATGTCAGAACATGGGGGAATATCAGAGAAGTAATAAAAATCTGGTCTAAGCTTTGCCCTTCGTTTTCTTTGAAAGATAAAAAATGTTTTAACCAGAGTTCTAGTTTAGCACATTACAGGAACACTGAGCGTGATAACACCACACATACAGTATATTGCATGTGAAATACTCAACTGTGATTCACATTTCATAGGACACATTGATGCATTGTACTGAGAACTGTATCTCTAAACTAGGTCAATGTGTTCAGCTCTCATATCAAAATATGGGCCTGATTACTGATAACTGGAAAGAAAGATAAACTGAATATATAACCTTTACAAGGGTACTAGAAACATAAGTGCGATCAATTATTTCCTGTAGTTGGTTGTTAATAGCATATCTTTTTTTTCCCCCTATTTTAATCAGCCTCTTGGCACAATATTTTATTAAGTCCTTTTTTTGCTGATAGCTCATCTGTTTTGCAGATCTTCTGTAGGCATCCAGATGTACACATGAAATTGCTAAGACGTGTTTTGTTAGATCCCACCATTTATTTTATATTGCAGCTGCCTGTGATATCTGATGTTTTGTAGTACTATGCTGCCATTGCAAGACAGGATGTTTATAAGTATGTTAATAATGTTTTTTGGGTTTTTTTGCTACCCATACATTATAAATTGATGTGTTCAATAATACGTAGGCACAATGAGGAGGACATAATGAAATAAATGTATCTGTCCACACTTTTTGGGTTCACTAACTTCAAGAACATGCCAGCGAGTGAGCCAATGACAGGGGAGGTAGAACAAATTACAGTTTCTGATTTCAAATTAATTCTCTGTATAGTAGCATATTTCTTTTACCCAACAACATTTGCAACATATACTGTATGCCAGTTTCCTTTTTCTTAAAGAACTTTGCCAGCAGCCCCCCATCCCTTCACCTGCACCAACATTACTGCTTATATTGGGAAACATTGTGGGAATAAAATGATCATACATATTTTCTATGCACTTGTATGTATTAAATGGTATTACTTAAAGTGAAGGGTCAGTCCACCCAAAAGTGAAGATTTCAGTTACAGAGGAGCCTGGACACCCTTTGGCCCCTTGCATTAAATGTCTTCATGATTTGAGTTAGGTAATTACTGTGGCAGAGTTCCTATCACTATACACCTTGAGGTGATCACCGTTTCTACTTACCTTCCAGATACTCGTTTTGTAATCCCCATAATAAAAATAAAATATTAAAAATTCATCTGGTAAAATAAAAAAATCCTCTTGCAGATGTGCAAAGATATGAACTTAAAGGGGTTGATTTACTAAACCTGGAGAGTGCAAACTCTGGCGCAGCTGTGCATGGTATCAGCTTCTAACCTTAGCTGATTGTCTTTTATGCAGAGCTGCACCAGATCTTGCACTCTCCAGCTTTAGTAAATCAACCCCACAGTGTCATTAAACCCAGACCCTCAATGAATGATATATAACAGAGTGGGCATACTCACAAAGCGATTATAGCATTCCTTTTGGGTAGGATGAAATATACCTGGTTGGTCCTGCCTTCCGCTGTCCCTCCCATCTTCTCTATGTCCCCACTGCAGGTTGAGATAGTGTAAATCAGCTGGTGTCCTCTACGGAGCATGCTCAATTTCAGTTCCCTTCTAAGCACTTCATTTGCTTATTTTTCTTACCTATGCAGCCCACATGGCTATAAAGTCATACGTGTGGGCGTATACAGAGTGGTAAATGACACTCCTCTCCCTTCCTCTTCCATATCCTCCTATTGCTGAAAACTATGGGGGGCAGGATATAGTATGCTGATAGATTACATTCACTAAGAAACTCACAAAATCCTTGGTTTTTAATATAAATAAGTGTTAAATATATCTAATGCAGTTCCTAATCATCTTTGACTCTATCTACACCATATTAATGCTTAAAAAATACACATTTCAAATACATGTTCAATAAAGATTTACAGGGAGCTGTAAAACGGTTATTTGATATTTAGACTCTAATTTGAATTGCTCTTTTTAAACTGTTTTTTTTTTTAGTCATGTGACTGGCACAGTACCAATCAGCGCTGTGCAGACACAAACTCACACTGTAGAGAGCATACATCAGCAGAGTAATAGAAGCCCCTCCCAAAGATCTTTTCATGCAGATGCCAAAGAACAGGGAATGATTACATAACCACACAATAGTGCTGCAGGAATAAGGTACTTAGAGGATTTAAAAAAAAAAAATACATTGACATGATATATATGATTTATGCGAATGAATTATGGCAATTAACTGCTTTAGGACCTCCCAAAGCACTGTGGGTGGGTGGCACAGGGAGGCTCAGCGACCTATATAAAGATTGCTTCGCACATGCGCACTGAGCAGCTGGGGGATCATGTGATCACTATGCTACAAAATTACCTGCTTAAGGTAACAAAACAGATTTGTAAAGAAAGGAGTTAGGTGGTTGTAATTCTCTGACCTGAAATATGAACAAAGCATATGCCTCTATAGTGTGTACTTGTCTCAATCCAGACCACTAAGTGTCATTTCGGTCTGCTGTCTTGTTCCTTTGTTATCTGTATGAGTCACTTCTAACCAGTTTTCCTCACACATAGAGAAAAGAGGTGACAGAGGAAGGAGCTCCAACACTTAGCCTGTGATTGACAGCCTCAGCTCTGCGCCTGTGTGCTGTGTGAAGGAGGGTGTGACCCTTCCCTCCAATCATCTTTCACTGAGCTCTGCAGAGTGTAACCTCAGCTCCCCATGCCCTGGTTTCTGAAAGCTCAGACAAGCTGTATAAATTCAGCACTCTGAATGGCTGTATAGAGGAGAATACTGCAGATAAACAGGTACAGCTTAAAGTGGTTTTTAAGGCTCAAGGTTTTTCTACCTTCATGCCTTCTATGCATGAAGGTAAAAAACCTCCTCTCCTTCTACATTGACTAACAGCAGTGGGATCCATTGGCTCCCGCTGCTGTCAATCACAGCCAGTGGGCTGATGAGGAGAGAGAGGGAGCGGGGGCCGAGCAGTGGCTCTGTGTGTGTGAATGGACATGCGGAGCCTCAGCTTGGGAATGAGTCTGCTTGGCTGCCCCCATCGCAAGCTGCTTGCTCTGGGGGCACTCGACAGAAGGCAGGGCCCAAGAGCACTGGCAAGGCACCCGAGAAAAGGAGGATCGGGGCTGTTCTGTGCAAAACCACTTCTCAGAGCAGGTCCTTATCACATGTTTGTTATTTTTTTTTTAATATTCAAGTAGAAGGATTTGTTTCATCTCTGTGTATCACCTGAGACCAATAACTTCACTAGGTATATGCAAGGGTTTACAACCACTTTAGATTTTCTACCCACCTCACCCCTGTCTTCCACCCACGATGCCTAAGTGAGAGTGACATCATTGTCCATCTCGTGAGATTCTGGGGAATACAGCCTGCATTCCCCAAGGAAGAAACTTCCTGGAAGAACAGCGATGTCATGCTCAGCAATGTAGAAAATGAGGATAAGGTAATAAAAAATCTAAAAAATTTTTCCTGACAAGTACCCTTTTCAAACAGTTTCAACAGGTGGTTGCTAGAGGGAAAGGAAGCCAAAATAATATAAAAATGTCATTAGACATTAGACAAAAAAGGTCAGGTCTGAGCATGTAGGCCCTTTACAAAATAATCTAGCGTGTGTGACTGGGGAGAAGAGAAAGCAAACGTATTAAATACATTCTTTAGCTCTGTGTATACAAAGGAGCATGGGGAGCTCATGTCCATAATGGGGGTGGTAGTGACACAGCCCCAAATGATCCACAATGGCTCAAAAGTGAAATGGTCCAGAAGTATTTAGACAGAATAAAAGTGGATAAAGCACCTGGACCAGATGGCATCTATCCACGAATCCTAAAGGAATTAAGCTCTGTCATTTCAAAGCCATTGTATCTAATTTTTAGGGACTCCTTAATGACTGGAATAGTACCACTGGATTGGCGTAGGGCCAATGTGGTGCCCATATTTAAAAAGGGATCAAAGTCTTTGCCAAGTAACTATAGACCTGTTAGTTTAACTTCTATAGATGGGAAGATACTGGAGAGTTTAATAAAAGACCACATAGATGAGTTCTTGTTGGAAAAAAATGTTTCAAGCAACAGACAGCATGGATTCATGAAAGACAGAAGTTGTCAAACAAACCTGATTTATTTTTATGAGGAGGTAAATAAAACCTTGGACAGAGGGGTGGCTGTGGACATGGTATACTTGGATTTTGCAAAAGTGTTTGACACCATTCCCCACACACGACTAATGTGTAAGGTAAAGTCTACAGGCTTGGAAAGATCAGTTTGTAAATGGATAGAAAACCGGCTAAAAGACCAAATTCAGAGAGTAGTGGTTAATGATTCTTATTCTGAATGGTTTAAGGTTATCAGTGGTGTACCCCAGGTTCAGTGTTGGGACCCTTACTTTTCAATATATTTATAAACGATATAGAGTCTGGGATTAAAAGTACCATTTCAGTGTTTGCAGATGACACCAAGCTATGCAGTGGAATAACGTCCTTGCAGGATGTCTCCAACTTACAAGCTGACCTCAATGCACTGTCTAATTGGGCGACTGTGTGGCAAATGAGGTTTAATATTGATAAATGTAAAGTTATGCATTTGGGGCTAAGAATATGCATGCATCATACATACTATGGGGAGTACAACTGGGGAATCCATCGTGAAGAAGGATCTGGGGGTTTTGGCAGATCATAAGCTTAATAATAGCATGCAATGCCAAGCTGCGGTTTCCAAAGCAAGCAAAATCCTTTCTTGTATTAAGAGAGGTATGGACTCCAGAGATAGAGACATCATTTTGCCCCTGTACAAATCATTAGTAAGACCTCATTTGGAATATGCAGTTCAGTTTTGGGCACCAGTTCTCAAAAAGGATATCAGGGAACTGGAGAAAGTGCAGAGAAGGGCAACCAAACTGATAAGAGGCATGGAGGAGCTCAGCTACGAGGAAAGATTAGAGGAACTGAATGTATTTTCTCTTGAGAAGAGGAGATTAGGGGAGATATGATCAACATGTACAAGTATATAAGTGGTCCATATAGTGAACTTGATGTCGAGTTATTTACTTTAAGGACATCACAAAGGACAAGAGGGCACTCTTTACGTCTAGAGGAAAAAAGATTTAATCTACAAATACGAAAAGGTTTCTTCACAGTAAGAGCTGTGAAAATGTGGAATAGACTCCCTCCAGAGGTGGTTTTGGCCAGCACGGTAGATTGCTTTAAAAAAGGCCTGGATTCTTTCCTTAATGTAAATAATATAACTGGGTACTAACATTTTTAGGTAAAGTTGATCCAGGGTGAATCCGATTGCCTCTTGTAGGATCAGGAAGGAATTTTTTCCCCCACAATAGCAAATTGGATCATGCTTTGCTGGGGGTTTTTTCCTTCCTCTAGATCAACTGTGGGTGAAGGACTGAATATGGGATTGTATGGTTATATATCATTGTTCTAATTTTTTTTTTTTTTTTTGGTTGAACTACATGGACTTGTGTCTTTTTCAACCTGACTAAAAATGTAACTATGTAAAGATAGCAATGATGTGAATAAAGAAAGCTTAAAATATTAGAAGCAGTTCTTACTTTCTTTTGTTCACTTTGGGGAATGTGGTTGTTGCCCAGCATGCAGAAATATATTAAACATTTATATAATCTAATGTGCATGAAAAAAAAACAGCTCTTACTATGAGTGTGATCTTTAATTCCATAGCTGTTTCTGGGTAACTAGAATTTCTATTAATAGAATAGTAGTTGCCATTGTGTGTGAACTTGGCTTTAGTACATTTCAAATGTCAAGCATAAAAATAGTCATTGTAAGGTAAGAAACAAAAGTCATATAATGATATAGGAGAAAGGAACAGACACACACACACAGTATGAATGAAACATGTACTTTTTCTCATAAAAGGAGTATATAATTTTGTAAAACTGGTTATTTTCTAGACACAATAGTATGGTTAACACATGTCTAAACTGATATCACATGTACTATAATTTTAATGACTGTGCATTACAATTGTATAGTTTATCTGCTAACCATTCTGATTGCCTCCGGAAAGATGCCACCTACCAGCCAGATTGGCTATTATGTGAACAACCATTTAATCGTATAATAAGACACTCCCTTGCTTCTGCAGCTTCTGCTTAGCACTCAGGTGTGCACAGACAAATCCCTTTCTTCTGCAGCTTCTGCTTAGCACTCAGGTGTGCACAGACAACTCCCTTTCTTCTGCAGCTTCTGCTTAGCACTCAGGTGTGCACAGACAACTCCCTTTCTTCTGCAGCTTCTGCTTAGCACTCAGGTGTGCGCGGACATGTGCATCCACACCTGAGTGCTGAGCAGAAGTGCACCCAGAACAATGCCCTGCTATTGGCTGCTCTTGCATGCCTGCTGCAGGTTTCTATTTGTAGAGTTGTGTTAGTCTCTACTTGGGTTTCTTCCTACATCCTTTGGAACAGAACAAAATGCAGTGCAGAATGACAAGGAATAAAGCTTTTCAGACAGGCTGGAGGTCGGAGCATGAAAGCATTGTAAGGGAATACGTTGAGGTTGGGACAGGCAATCATGGTAAGGGAACAAGCTGAGGTCGGAACAGGCAAAATCAGTAAATTAGGGATGGCGGATTCTATGCTGAGACTATTCCACAAGCATAAAATAGTCAGATGGGTAGCAAGATACACCTATGATTAGGCACTGACTTAAAGGCTCCATTCACACTTGTAGGACTCCAAAGTTGCGCCAACTTTGGAGTGCAACTTTGATGTAACTTTGACGGAACTTTGGATAGGTGCAACTTACATACGACTTTGGCTTTGACCAGTGATAATGGAAAACTGTTGCACACAAGTTGCATTGTATAACATTCAGGTATGACGTTCATTCAACTTCTGAGGTTAAAATTGAAGTCTATGGCCCTCAAGTTGCATGAAAGTGGCACCAAAGTGTTGCATGAACTACTTTGAAGTTGCTGCAACTTTAAGTCTTGCATATATGAATGGTTATCATTGGAGAACATGGGGAACAACTTGCCATGCAACTTTGATGTCCAAAGTTGCATGACAAGTTGCACAAGTGTGAATGGAGCCTAAGACCCCTTTCACACTTGTGCGACCTGATTTTACAGCAATTTGTTGCCATGATTTTGCTGCAATTTTACCGCGATTTTGATGCGATTTGGGCTCAGTACAACTTTGGTCTGACTTTGTTGCAACTTTAGTTCAATGAAAACATATTACAAAGTCGTACAGAAGTAGTACAGAAATCACATTTATATTATTCAGGTGCGATTTGCGTGACACTTTTAGGGTTTAACATTGAAGTCTATGCACCTCAAATTGCATCAAAGTTGGACCAAAGTAATGCAGGGACTACTTTGAAGTCGGCATGACTTGAAAGTCGTACAGATATGAATGGTACTCGTTGGAAATAATGGGGAACGACTTGTCATGTGACTTTGCAGTCCCAAATTGCATGACAACTCACAAGTGTGAAAGGGGTCTAAAGGTTTCAAACAACAATTAAACACACCTGATTGAAGATAGGTGTATAGCTGCAGCATGGAGTATTGACCAGCAGTGGCTGCATGCTGATTGTTACAGCAACATTGTGAAAACATGCATTACTGAAGACCTCTAGTGTTTGCAGCACACGTTAACAGTAATGTGATACAAACTAAGAGATCGATCTCATGAGTTTTAGTAGCATGATTGAGCTGCTAAAAAATCTGTGCAGCCCTAACCTGTAAACCAATGGACGTTTTTTTTTCTTACCTGCAAGGCAAAGGCATAATGTGCTAGTATGCATCGCATACTAGCACATTATGTGAAACTTACCTGAAAACAAGCCTTCCAGAGATTCAATGTCATCGCTTGAGACAGCTTCCATCTTCACCGGCTGGTCCCGCCAGAGCCGCGGTGATGTCACTCCCGTGCATGTGCGTGGGAGCCGCCACGACACAGGGATCTGATATAACGGCATAGGTGGCCGTTCCTTCAGAGCACATGCGCGCCACGCCATTGATGTCACTAGCTGCATGTACAGTAAATATCTCCTAAACGGTGCATGTTTAGGAGATGCTTACACTACCTATAGGTAGGCCTTATTATAGGCTTACCTATTGGTAAGATTCAAAGATGGAAGTTTACTTCCTCTATAAAGCATGCATTTGTTGTAACTTTATACAAGCTTATGGCAGCAGGTTTTACCAGAAAAAGACTGCCAAAAGCTGATTTAAAGTAACAACCAGCACTTCCATTAGTGCTAGATACCTGGGCTACATCTGAAGGGTTCTTTGAGGGTTTTAAAGCCGTCTGAAGTTTTTCAAATACTTTGTAAATGCTTGCTGCAGCTGATGCTGCTAACAATAGCAAAAAATCAAACAAAGGCCATGTGTTTATGGACTTAAAGTAAAACCTTTATGAAAGAAATAACAGGGGCTTCCATTGCCAACCTCCTTCTGAAAGTATTGGATGCCTGGCTAATAAGCTGGCACTCTGGCTTAATACTTTCTGTGTCAATGCCCTGGAATATGTATGCATATCAGCAAAGTCAGATTAAAGTCAGAAGACCTCACCTGAATACCTCTTCTGGGTTAGAGATTGAAATTATTGTAGCACAAGGATCAGCATAACAGCCAGGAGACTAATATTTGCAGACTGAAAAGTCAGGGATAGCAGCCTTGTGCAAGGCTTTCTTTAAAGAAAGATTATATAAAAGAATAGTTTCATAAGCTTGTTCCAAATAACAAATAACAAGAATCAACTTTATTTCTAGGCTTACATTGTTGAGGGCAACATATCTAAAAATCCTCCCATTCATTTTCTCTGTACGAGCCTGTTTCTGCATAACTTTACATCGGTAGTACTGCTTTTGTGCCTCGCAATGTAAATGAAATCATTATATTTAATAATAGAGGGAATCATGTGATCAATGGACTGTTCCTTCTCTACCCACATTACTGGCAGATCTTTCTACTGTATAATCTGCAACATTAACATGCAAATAGCTGGCATAATGAAAAAGCGCAAGTGTTCAAACACCATTACCTTTTCCATCTGTGGCCCAGCACTGTGCATTATTATCAAATGATCATTTTTATTGAATTAGAGATGGATACTAGCTTAGCTGTACTTTCGTGTAATATATACCAAATGAATTAGCATTGAATTGGGTAATGACAGATGGAAGAAGAAATTCAAAATAACATCTCCCCATGATGGCTGAGCACAAAAGGAAAAGGTTCTACGACCTACTAAAATCAATGGCTTTTCAGATTAGCATGAGAATCAACTAGTGATGGCTTTCCATTTTACCTGTTTGTTTTTCCATCCATTACACAAAAAAATAATTTACATATTTGTGGTTTATTTGAAAGAGCAACATAAAAGTCACAGGAAAACAGGCTACTTTGATTTAATGGCTGACATGACTCTAAAAGGCGTATTCAATAAAAGATCACAAAATGCTAAAGCAGTTAACACTTTGAGATCCACTGCTACATCTACTTACATTTAATAGAGAGTGTCAGGAAGACTGTGCCTCCTTATAGTGGGTATTAAGAACAGACTCTAGTTTGTAGGTTTTTTTTTAAATCCAGCGATATATGATTTATTCATGAAATTACCTATTTGTCGATGTGTTTATGCATTGTTAACCACACAGTGTCACAGAGCCCAATGCAAAAGCCTAAAAAAGGAATGTTAACAAACAAATTAATCTGCCATCTACCGGGTATCTGAGTGTAAGATATAATGCACATATCTTGAGGTTGGCTTCTTTCACTATAGCTAACATATTTTATGTAGCATAACATTATCTTTGATAGATCCCTTGAGAGATTATGTGGCTTGTCCTGCATGGTCTATTCTTTCTTTCAAAATTTTCCTAGCTGTCTTATGCGCCTATACATGCATGACCTCAACTCACTTCATAGAAAACCCATCCATATTTTGTCTACATGTTTACAAGTATTCCAATGACAGAACGAGAGCTCAGGCTGTGCATAAGGAGGATGGGGGGCTAGTAAGATTTTGTTAAGAAAGGATGTGTGGCACTGGGCAGGCCATGTAGTGAAGATGTCCAAAGTGTTGCAGGTTAACATATGATATTTTAAAAAAAGATGGATCTCACGTTGGTTCTTAAAATTGATTGGCAACTGCAAGAAGGTACTTATCAGCCCATTGAGCCCAGCACATGTTGATTTTTCACTGGTCTTCAGATCCCAGGTGCCATCATCTTAGATGTAGGAGCCAGCTGTGAGTTCCTGATGTCTCACAGCTGGTCCCCCAGTGCACTTGCCCAAGAACACACTGGGGTTGATTTACGTAAACAGGAGTGAGCAATAGCTGGGGCAGCTCTGCATAGAAACCAATTAACTTCCATTTTTTTTTCATTAAGAGCTGGCTCACACAGGGGCGATCCGTCTTAGATGTAGGAGCCAGCTGTGAGTTCCTGATGTTCCTGATGTCTCACAGCTGGTCCCCCATTGCACTTGCCCAAGAACACACTGGGGTTGATTTACTTAAACAGGAGAGAGCAATAGCTGGGGCAGCTCTGCATAGAAACCAATTAACTTCCATTTTTTTTTCATTAAGAGCTGGTTCACACAGGGGCGATCCGTCTTGTGGGGCGACTTTGCTAGGCGATTTGAAAGCAACTTCAGCACGACTTTGGGCAACTTATAGCGCGACTTGAGGCAACGTACAAAACGACTTCATGCCAGGTGACTTTGCTGTGGCCAATCAGAGAAGAAAGGGAGGGGGTTGCCCTAAAATAAATTCTATTCTATTCACTGTGAAGTCGCTTCTGTTTAGATGGGGGATCCGACTTGGAGGCGACTTCCATTGATTTCTATGGGCACAAGTCGGCTAGAAGTCGCCTCAAAGTAGTACAAGAACCTTTTCTGAAGTCGGAGCGACTTCAATAGTGTACATTTAGTCCGCTCACATTCACTTCTATGGGATTTCACTTGGCAAGCGACTTGGGGCGACTTGGAGCAACACAAGCCGCATCCCAAGTCGCTGTAGTGTGAACCGGCTCTCAAGCTTATTGAACAAGCTGAAGTTAGAAGCTACCACGCACAGCTGCACCAGATTTTGCATTCTCAAGGTTTAGCAAATCAGGACCACTGTGACATGTCCCAGGCTGTGGGCAAGGGGAGGGACAACTAAACTGATTTCATCTTCACCTAGGAAAGAATGGACGAAGTGGGAGCAGGTACTCACTCCCCTAAAAAAAGAATCATACTGCAAATTTTTACACTAGAAATGTATTTTTTCCTTACAGCATATTCAAACAGGTCTCAACAATAACATAAGAGATGTGTATGTGAATACACATGCACCACATCGCCTATGGTCAAAGTATATGTCATTAGTTCAAGGATTCTTGGTGTGCTGGCAACATATACTTATGGTACTGGTTCCCAGCTGATAGTTGCTGCAGTGCCCATTTACTCCATGCCTTTTCCTGGAATGTGTGCAATGGGAATATTATATATGGTATACGTTGCCTTTAGTAACTCTAGTCACCTTACCATGGGCAGCATTATTTCAGCCCAATGAGTCTCGTTCAGTCAGTAGTGCTGGGTAGCTTGTTAAATACTACAGAAGTCACTGTGATTGATGTAGTTTATTCAGCATATGAAAATATTATTGAGTGTACACTGGCCTGCTTAAATATACATCTCACGAGCAACTTTTCTTCCAAAGGAATAACCAATGCAAAAACCTAAAGAGACCCAGCAGATGTCAATCATTCTGTCATGCACCATTTACTTAAACTTTCACTTGCTGTGCTTTGGTGGTTTTTGTATATTCTATACATTTTTAATTTATGCAGTAATATCAGAGAGGTACAGAGGGCTTTACTGCAGCTGAGAGCTGACAAATGTGCAAGTACAAATAAATACAGATAGATATTTAATATATGCTTAGGGTACAACAGAGAATATGATCAGAACATGTATAGGTGCATAAAATGGCAAGGAGTTAAATTATATAAAAGACAGTAAATAATTCATTTGGAAAAACACATACATATTATATACATATCTATATATAGATATAGCTCTATCTATCTATCTATCTATCTATCTATCTATCTATCTATCTATCTATCTATCTATCTATCTATCTATCTATCTATCTGTCTGTCTGTCTGTCTGTCTGTCTGTCTGTCTGTCTGTCGGTCTATCTATCTATCTATCTATCTATCTATCTATCTATCTATCTATCTATCTATCTATCTATCTATCTATCTATCTATCTGTCTATCTATCTATCTATCTATCTATCTGTCTGTCTGTCTGTCTGTCTGTCTGTCTGTCTGTCTGTCTGTCTGTCGGTCTATCTATCTATCTATCTATCTATCTATCTAGATAGATAGATAGATAGATAGATAGATAGATAGATAGATACTGCATGCGTTTTTATATTGGCGTGGCATGGAGTGGCGTGGCGTCGCTGTTTTGGGTCCTGCAAATTTTTGTTATATACATGTATCTGTCATATTTGTGTCGTCCTTTCCCAATATTTTGAGATACATTACTGTTTATTATGTAGACCTATTAAAAGAAATGTAAAGTAGTGTGATGGCTATATGCCACAAATGTGTCAAATTTGGGCAATAATAGGAATGTCTTTGGATGATTCCTTGGCCCTTGGATGAATATGACTGAAGCAGCGGTAGGGCTGCCCCTAAGCAACTTTAACATGCTGGATTAGGGGCACTATAGGCACAACAGGACCCATTTGTTGCATCTTTTTAAAAAATTGTGTAAAAATGTATCTAATAGGAAAATGTCTCTCTTTTTACTTTAGCCCTCCGTTAATACATTGTAACATTATGACCAAAAATGTGTTGCACTAATTGTACAAGATTCAAATAATCGTAAAGTTTATATAGACAATTAGACTAGTAAATAAGTGCATATACGTCCATTTACAAATCTCAACAATCTATAACCAAACTTATAGTAATAAATAATATGTGCATAAGAGTTCATACAGTTGTGTTCAAAATTATTCAACCCCCACTGAAATTGATTGTTTTGGTCGGTTTGACATTGATTATGATCATTCAGTCATCCTGCTTACAATTAAATCAAAGAGGCACGTGTAGGTCAGACAAATATAACATAACATTTATAATGAAATAACCACAAATGTCTTTTCTGAGCTCACATCATTATCAGTTTTATTCAACCCCCAAGTGACATTCAATCTTAGTACTTAGTACAACATCCTTTTACAGTTATAACAGCTTTTAAACGTGAAGCATAGCTTGACACAAGTGTCTTGCAGCGATCTACGGGTATCTTCGCCCATTCATCATGGGCAAAAGCCTCCAGTTCAGTCACATTCTTAGGCTTGCGCACTGCAACTGCTTTCTTTAAGTCCCACCAGAGGTTCTCAATCGGATTTAAGTCTGGTGACTGCGATGGCCACTTCAAAATGTTCCAGCCTTTAATCTGCAACCAT